>JAGXJF010004698.1:0-13052 GCA_019208055.1 Stipa capillata
CCGCACGGCCTCCCACCTCGCCTCACCGTCCAGTGCCGCCCCTCACTGGAGCGGCTTTCCACCAGGCCGTCCCTGCCGCCACCTCCTGATTTCACCGATCCACCGCCTGGATCTAGCCCGAGGTCACCGCCACCGCGAACCTAAGGTTTGGCCCAGTCTGTTCGCTTTGCTTGGTCTAGCACTGCCCAACCCCCATGGTCGCCCTCGTCGTGCCGCCCGGGTGGTCTGTGGCTCAGCGTCGCAACCCCGGCACAGGCGGCGCTCCACCGGGCCCGCCCCCATCAGTGGCGCGTCGCGGGTGTCCATGCCGTCGTCCTCCTCCAACCGATAGGATTTCTTCCTCATTCCACATCCTTCTTCCTAACTAGTCCAAATCCTCACTTTATTTATGAATATTTGGTTAGGTCCCTGAGGTGATAATTTGAAACTTGATTGATATACTCGTGTTATTTGATTCTAACTATTGCATCCGGCTCAGTGTATGTGCTATGTTGATGTCCAACGATTAGCTAATTTGGTTCAGATGCTTAAGCCAATGGATATGTTCAGCCGTGCTGTTATGTGCTTTAACCTTTTGTAGATAGCTTAATTCAGTGTATGTAGTAATGTTATGCCTTAGTGCTTACTCATAATTCAATGGTGATTCTTTTATGTTCGTGTCAATATATGTGTTTCTACCTGTACTGGTTGGTCTAAATTTCCTAAGTTATATATTACGGTTGATGCTTGTGGTATACCTCAGGATGATTATCCATTTGGTTGACCTAAACCAATTTATTAGTTCTAATGATATGAACCCATTATACTCTAATAAGGGTTTGTTACTACACTTGTCTTTAGTCTTAACTGTATTGATTAATTTGGTCACTTACTATTATTGGCTGGTTGTTTAAATTATAGTTTTGCTATAGCTAAGTTGGTCCTTTTGGTATTAGCTTGTTGATCGACTAGAATTTGGCTTCATGTGAAATATTCTTGCTCTACCTAGTAATTAGCTAAAGCTCTAGTACCATCAATCCCATGGCATAATCAGTCTGCTCCTAAAGATCTCTAATATCTTCAAATCTTTTATCACTATGTTGCTACTCAACCTTTAGTCTGTTACAAGAAAACATGCATGGTAACCATGGCAGTTTACCTATCAATGTGGTTGATCTTTTGGGTGTCATATATACTATTCTAGCAAGTATTATATCGTGTGGAGTATTTCTGTGATTAATTACCCTTGGAATTGGCTGATATGGTGCTTGGTTAATACCATGCTTGTTTAGCCTAGGACTAATGCTGGATGGCTGCTATTTCTCTTAAGTGGTATCTCATTGAGTATCTATGCACATAACCCTTGTTGTTTACCTACTGGTTCCTCTACTGTTGTGCTAGATATGAAGTGTTGGTATTGCTCTTACATGTTTAGTAGTTCCTATTACCAAGTTAATTTTGATTGACTTCACTAGTATTACTTTTAGTCCAAACCATATGCTTTGGTTTGGTAATAACAGATATAAAGCTGGGTCTTAGTTATTTTCTGCACATGTACATAGATATGTATATATATCAGTTTGTTAAACTGAAAGAACAGATACTTCACTTGGTTTATTTCAATTTTATGCTGGCTTTTATCTGAAAAGAGTTTAGAGAAAAGTATTCTGATAAGAACAGATTTCATACTCGATCTTAGTTTATTCCTATCTTGATTCTGTGATGCTATTTTTCTGAAATAAAGATCAGAGATAGGCATGAAGCTGGTAAGGACAGATACTATCTTGATCTTGGTAAGCTGATGAAGATGCTTGTTAATTAAGGAAATTAACTATAGTCAATAGGATGGCTGCTTGGATAACACTCGATGGATGATGCCTTACATGCCAAGTAAATTGACTCTGGTCAATTTTTGTGTGCTGCTGGCTACCCTCACTCGATGGATGGCTATACATGGTCAAGAAATGTGGGCTGTTTGGATATTTATTCGGTGAATTGATGCCTTATCTATTCCCCTTGGCTTTGCAAAATAATTTCTTTTCAAACAAAATCATGGAGGCAATTTAGTATAGGAAAAATAAAATATATTTTTAATCCTCACCTCTCTTTTCCATATATGTGTATATATTAGATTTGTCCGCTAAGGGTCTTAGCCAATGTGGCCCTTGGACATTTTCGAACAAAAATGTTTCCTAAAATTATTTTCGAAACTAAAAATTATTTAGGTCCACCTTAGTATTCTTTTGCCCCCGCAGCTAAAACCTGCGGATGTAGGCGAGATTGTGCCGGTGAACCGCATTTATTTCAAAAATAATGTTTTCAAAACCATTTGCCTCCTACAGCAATCTGCGAGGTCCTAACAGCCCTGAGTTCATATACTCGGCAGCCTCGGACTTCGCAAATATTTTTGAAGGTCAGCTCCCCCGATATCCAACACACCTCTACGGCTCGGCACTCGAGTACTATGCTATTATGTAGATATTTTCGAAGGCACAAAGTATGTCATAGTACCACTAGTGGAGCTTCATGTAAGCCAGAGTGGGTGCTGGCCCCTCTTACTCCATGAAAATCCTTGATCATGTACACATGTCTACTATATCTTAATACTTGTTTGTGTCTTTCTTAGGAAATGACATAGATAATCTACTAGTTAGGCCCCCTCTTAATTTCTGTTGAAGCTCCGTCACTGCATAATAGTATAGTAGTTCTATGGCATTCCTCTCAAATTTCAATGAACTGGTTATTATTATAGGCAATTGATTTTTCTACAACATGAAGATTGCTAGAGAAAGTTCATATGCGTTGCCATCCTTTCAACCTCCGTGGCACGAGAGCAGGGTGAAACACTATGATTTTACTGTCCTCTGATATCAAGCTTCAACTCCAGTGCACTTAATTTGGCACATTGCTTTTGTAAATACATGAACAATCATATGGTATGATTGTGACAGTGGTACTCCATAGTTAGGAAGAAGATTCCATGTGTGATCAATGCATCGCACATATATTGTAACCATGTAAATGTTCAATGACTGGATTTGTAATATATAAATGTGAAGTACATGTACGTGTAGAATCTATTTGAATTCTATTGTTGGATTTGAATGGTTGTCTAGACTATCATTTGAATGCTAATTAAGCTGAGACACGGGTGTATGTAAATGCAAAAAAAAATTACAAAATAATAGTTCAAACTGGTTTTGGCCAGGGATATTAAAACTGCTGGGAAAGGTTTTGAGGGCAGTGTAGTAGCCGAAAATAGGCCAAACTACCGGGAATGATCAAGGGTGAACTGCCGGGAAAAGTATTAGCTTCGAGGGCAGACAAAGCGCCGGGAATAATATTTCCCGGCAGTAATTTCAATCTGTCGGTAAAATGGTTAACTGCCGGCAAAGATATCGTTTAGAGGGCAGCAAAACTGCCGGGAATTCACCAACTGCCGGGAAATATATTTGCCGGTAGTTTTATTTGCGGCAGGCCGTGTCTGCCGGGAAAACTTTTTACCGACAGTTTATCTGCCGTGGTAAGTCACTTTTCCCGGCAGTTTTCCTGCCCCCAGTCAAAGTACATGGTGTAGTGGATAAGACTTGCGAGTACCTTTGTACTCACCTAGGATATTTCTAGACTTTGCAAGTGAGCCAGTGGTCACGGATTACTTTGAAGATGCCTAGTTGCTTGGTTTCTTTGGTTGGCGTTCGACTCGTGGGATAGCTTTTGGCTTTTGGACAGCGGTTGATGCTCCGCTGTGGGATTTGTTTACTTTTACCCGCTGTTGTGTTGTTATTTCAGATTTGACTAAACTTCTGGTTATCACCGAACGATGTATTGTACCTAGTCCAGTGTGGACAGCTAGCTTTATTATCATATCGTAGTTGCTTGTGTGATGATATTCTTACTGTCCAACATATGCACCCACCTGCTGTCTGTCATGCGTGTATGTTGAAATGGGGAGCATGGTTGGATGCATATGGAGGTGCTTGATATTTTTATTCGATTCGATTGAAATGCAAAGTGAATGTATGGTCCTTTGCCAAAGTGAGTCATACGCGAGTAGCGTATGTGTTTGGAAAGGTGAGCTCTCAATCAAGCCATGGTGAGTCATATGCACTATGTCGTATGCATGTCGCACGGGGCGGGGGTGGGCCATAGACCATTGCAGGTAGCGGCTATGGTCACCGTCTTCACTGGTTGTGAATTCATCGAGTCGAATTAAAATACCGGGTCCCTCACAGCTTGGTATCAAAGTCGAGCTGACCGTAGGAAGCCATTGCAGGTGGTCGTTAGTTAGGACTTGGCATCACCGAGAAAATTATTTGCACAAGTTAAAAATCTATGTTTGAAAATTCAGCAAGTAGATTGCTTCTTTATTCCTTATCCTCATCGCTCTTAGTTCTGAATTTTCTTCCCTATTGCATTTGTTTTTGTTTATGGCTAACTTTAACCCCATCCTTGTCTTGTTAGATGGCTTTGGCTCAGTTGGTGCACGCCACCCACGCTGTGGATGTTGACGGGTTTCTAGAGGTGCTATTGTACATGCTCCGGGAAATCGGATTTCCGTACCTCCTAGAGTATCTCGTACATAGGGCCGACTTGGGGTTTGGCATGTATGAGTACCGGGCACGCGCGTTCATCCATTCGCGTGAGGGTGACCCTCCCCATCAGCTGTGCTTTTTCAATGGCTATGGAGCTGAATTGGAGTCCGCAGTTCAAGATGCGGCCTATGCTGCCATGTGCCATCTTCGCCATGAGCTTCAGGGCCTCGCCGAGGGCCCTTTCTCCTACTTCCCGTCACGTACTCCCGAGGAGGACGTGGCGCCATATGAAGACCTTACCCGGGAGCACAACGTGGCACTAGCCCATTTGGGACGCCTCGTCCGGTCCTTGGACGTGGCGTATCGTGCCCGTGGTTTTGAGATGAGGCGGTATCGTCATCGTCTTCTCATCTCCCTTGAGCTTGCCCAATACCAAGGGAGGAGTTTTGCACCACCACCTCATTTCTGGACCGGCGAGGGCATCTACTTGGTCTATGATGGAGGTCCATGGGTACACCATTATCCGTCGGTGGGTGGAATAGAGCTTGGTATCCACCCCGATGTCTTGCATTCACAGATGTCGGTGGGCAGCGTTCGTCGCATCCCCACTGTTGCTCCCCATTTTGGACATGGGATTCCCTTGTTCCACACCATGGTCCCTCTCCCCGCTGATTTGGAGGCATTTGAGGTCCGCCGTCGTAATGGAGGATCTCCGCACAATTCCATGTAGTGCTGTCCAGATTATAGCGTCAAGTTGTGGGTCGAATGTTGTGGTGTAAGCTGAACTAAACCTTAAGTTTTAGGGTAGCTTTTGGAGGCATGTATGTGGGTATTCATGGCTGCAACCTTTTGGCACCTTGTGAATGTTTATTTCTCTCTATGGTGATTTAAACTGCAGCCCCATGTATGGACTATGTTGAACGTATTAATGCATTCGTGTGTTATTGTCCAATGTTCCTGCAATTGTTTCATACTCCTTTTCCTCCAAAAATGTGTATGGAATGATGCGATATGTTCATGAATATCCGTTGTACCGTTGTGGAAATATTTCCATTTTCCAAGTCCTTAGCGTTGTCGTCTCATCTCGTTGTAATTGGTTGCAACAGCATGGCTGCGGGAACGCGTGGAGCTGGCTGTGGTCACCGTGGACGTGACGAAGAGGAAGTGCCACCTCCTCCCCAACACCCTAGTATGGCGGACATACTAGCGACACAAAATCGACTCCTCGAGCAACTCTTGCGCAATCAGGGCGCAGGAGGTGGACAGGCACGAGGTGGTCTAGCAGATTTTCAGCGAACTGAACCGGCCACTTTTGATCGATCAGAGGATCCCCTCGAAGCGGACAATTGGATCCGCACTATTGAGAGGAAGCTTCAGCTGGCCCAATGTGCGGAGGCCGACAGGGTCAACTTTGCCTCCCACTATCTTGAGGGGGCTGCAGCAGATTGGTGGGAGAATTTTCTAGCCATGCAAACCCCCGGTCATGTGGTCACTTGGGCAGAGTTCCGTACCAGCTTTTGTGAGTTCCACATCCCTTCAGGCATTATGGCATTGAAGAAGGAGGAGTTTTGTGACCTTTGCCAAGGCGAGAAACCAGTCCTGGAGTTCCTCCGTGAGTTCAATCACTTGGCGCGATATGCACCGCGTGAGGTATCCACAGACGAGGACAAGGTGGAGAAGTTCATGGGCAAATTGAATGAAGAGATGCAAGCCAAGCTCACTGCCCTTGACGTGCGTGACTTCCAACACCTCGTGGACAAGGCCATCAAAGTGGAAGCAAAAGAGTTAGCCCTCGACAAGTCTCGCAAGCGTGAGAGAGAGGTGCTGAAATCTGCTGGAAGCAGCTCGTAGAAACCACGTGTGTGGCAGCCACCACCACCCTGTTTCGTTGGACCGTCCTCACAGAGGCCGCAAGGTTATGTTCCTCATCCTCCACAGCAAGGTTTCCAGCCCTGTCCTCAGGGTGGACAGCCGCAGGCCTTCGGTGACATGAGCAAGGTCAAGTGCTACAACTGCGGGAACATGGGACATTTCGCTAGCTGCTGTTCCTTTCCACGCTCGGGGCATGCCTTTGCCCCCAAGGTGCAGCAAGGACAAGCTAATGTAGGCCCTCAAGTTAGGGGACCAGCCCCCAACAAGGCTTAAGCCACAGGTCGTGGCAGGGTTAACCACGTCACCGCCGAGGAGGTGCAGGTTGCACTGGAGGTGGTTTTGGGTACGCTTCCTGTTAACTCAACTCCCGCCACCGTTCTTTTTGATTCCGAGGCATCCCACTCCTTTATATCCAGCAAGTTTGCACAAGATAATCATGTTCCCTCATCGCCTTTGCATCATCCCCTCATCATTGCAACACCCGGCTCAGAGTTGAGGACCGAGCTCGTTTTCGAGGGTGTTAAGATAGAGATTGGTGGGGAATTGTTTCTAGCTAATGTGATGGTCCTTGGATCTAGGGGATTAGATGTTATCTTGGGCATGGATTGGTTGACCCAACACTAGGCAAAAATAGATTGCGCCGGAAGGTCAGTTTCCCTTACTGCCGATTCCGGCAAGGAAGTGAAATTCGTGTCGCCATCTTCGTCAGGGCATCTTTTTGCCATGAACGGCACCCAAGACCAGGGAATTGAGCTTGTCCCAGTGGTATGTGAGTACCCGGATGTCTTCCCCGAGGAATTGCTGGGTATGCCTCCTGACCGTGCGGTGGAGTTCGTTATCAATCTTCCACCCGGGACCGCTCATGTGTCAAAACGACCATACCGGATACCCCCAAATGAGTTAGTGGAGATGAAGAAGCAAATCAAGGAGCTTGAGGACAAGGGTTTCATTAGACCTAGTTCCTCACCATGGGGTTGTCCTGTGATGTTTGTGAAGAAGAAGGATTCGAGCTTACGGATGGTGGTTGACTATCGTCCGTTAAATGAGCTCACGGTGAAGAATAAGTATCTGTTTCCCCGAATTGATGATTTATTTGATCAATTAGCCGGAGTGTGTGTCTTCTCCAAGATTGATCTCAGGTTGGGCTATCACCAAATAAAAATCAGATTCGAGGACATTCCAAAAACTGCCTTCACCACTCGATACGGGTCATACGAATACACCGTTATGTCATTCGGTTTGACCAATGGCCCTTCCACATTCATGCAACTTATGAATTCAGTATTCATGGAGTATCTTGACCAGTTTGTAGTCATTTTTATTGATGACATCCTCATCTACTCCAAATCTGATCTAGAGCATGAAAACCACTTGAGAATGGTGCTCGACAAGCTCCGTGAGCATCGTCTTTATGCGAAGTTCTCAAAGTGCAAATTTTGGAAGTATCAAGTGGAGTTCTTGGGTCATGTGCTTTCAGCAGAGGGTGTTGCTGTAGACCCAAGTAAAGTGCAAGCCGTGCAAGAATGGAAACAACCCAAGTTAGTCACCCAAATTCGCAGCTACCTAGGATTGGCGGGTTATTACCGTCGCTTCATTGAGGGTTTTTCATCCATAGCGAAGCCAATGACGAAGTTATTGAAGAAGGATAATGGGTTTATGTGGTGCGACAAGTGTGAAGAGAGTTTTCAAGAACTAAAAAGGAAGTTGACCACTGCTCCCGTGCTTATCCTCCCGGATATCCACAAAAGCTTTGAAGTCTATTGTGATGCCTCCCGGAATGGGTTGGGCTGTATTCTCATGCAAGAGGGTCACGTGGTGGCTTATGCTTCCCGTCAATTGCACCCTCATGAGGCAAATTATCCTACCCATGACCTGGAGTTAGCAGCTGTGGTGAATGCTCTCAAGATCTGGCGACATTACCTCATCGGTAACCATTGCGAAATCTTTTCGGATCATAAGAGTTTGAAGTACGTCTTCACTCAACCGGATCTGAACCTTCGGCAATGGAGATGGCTCAAGCTCATCAAAGATTACGATGTGAGTCTAAATTACACCCGCGGCAAGGCCAACGTCGTCGCCGACGCGCTCAATTGGAAGGCCTATTGCAGCAATGCAACAATTCCTGAGCAACAACCACCGCTTCACTTGGAATTTCAGCGGCTTAATCTCGAAGTGGTTAAGCAAGGTTCTCTTGCCGTCTTGGAAGTGAAACCATCCTTGGAAGATCAAATCAAGGCTGCACAAGCACGAAATGTTGGTATGCAAAAGATAAGGGAGAAAGTGAAGAATGGCACCACCACTTGCTTCACCGAAGATGAGAATGGAGTCCTTTGGTTCGGGAATCGAATTGTGGTGCCTAAGGACCAGCAAATAAAGGACCTAATACTCTGTGAAGCTCACCACTCCCTGTTGTCCATCCATCTCGGTAGCACAAAAATGTACCAAGACATTCGTCGGCAATTTTGGTGGACCCGAATGAAGCGGGAGATTGCCCGTTTTGTTGCAGAATGCGACGTGTGTCATCGTGTGAAGGCTGAGCATCAGAGACCAGCGGGCATGCTACAACCACTCCCTATTCCTGAGTGGAAATGGGATGAGATTGATATGGATTTTGTGGTGGGTTTACCAAAATCTCACAAGGGCAATGACGCGATATGGGTAATCGTGGACTGCCTTTCCAAAATGACTTGCTTTTGTTTCCTTTTATTATCCTTTTAGTCATTCTTCTTGAGGACAAGTGTATTGAGTTGGAATATTTTGTTCTTGAATGCTGCTGTGTATACATATATTGCTGTAAATTTGCAGAGGGCATGCTAGCATTTCCTGAGGCTAGCCAACATGCATGTAGCACATAGTCCCTGTACAGACTCATCGTAGACGGGTCAGGACAGATGCCCGTCTGGGATGACTATCATCCGAGATGGGTAGTAGTAGTCAAACCGTATGGGATGACAATCATCCCAGATGGGTAGTTGTCGCGATACCAACCCTAAGGTGACTCCATCGTGATTACTCCCCTTGTCACGCGTGGACGTTAGCGACATCGAGGCTGGGGTGTAGTTGAGGTAAGACTAAGACCCTTGGAGCCTTGCAACCTCCAAAGGATAAGGCACTCTTTACACTCAGGGTGATCGATTGTCGGTAACGATCCGAGAGATCAAATGAATGTGTGGTCGTGATGGTTCACTGTTAATGTGGGATATGTTCTGTCCCAAGTAGTTGGGAGATGGATGGCAAGTGAGAGCCACCGTAATTGTATTTTGAGGTGCACATGTGACTAGTGAGTACCATCACATTCCTCCATTAAGTTGTATGGGATCTGGTTTGGCAGTGGTTTGCTTTGATGTATTGTTCTCCTGTCAGTGAATTGTTGGTATGATTATGCCTTGCTAACTAGAATTGCACCATGTTTACTTTTGGTTATACTAGTATGTGTAGGACATCTAATCAAGCACGAATAAGTCTTGCGAGTACCCCGTACTCACCTAGGATATTCCTAGATCATTGCAGGTGAGCCAGCGGTCGAGGAATTCTTCGACGATGCCTAGTGTATGGTTTTCCTTGGTTAGCTATTCGACTCATGGGATAGGTTGTGACTTTTGGTCAGCGGTTAATGTGCCACTGTGGGACTCATTTACTTTTCTTCCGCTGTTGTTTAATTACTCCGTACTCGGATATGTTTCCGGTTATGACCGACTGATGTAATCTTATAGTCCGATGTGGACAGCTACTAGTGATATCGTATTGTAGAGCTTAGTTGTGGTATACAAATTGTTATTCAGGCTGCTCATACACAGTGCGTGAATGATATGAAGTGTATGGGTATGTCGTGAAGAGTTACGGTTGTTCCCCTTTTTACTACGTCGAGCAGGAATCGGTTGAGTGACCCGCTGGCTGAGATACTGTGCCGGCCAGGCAGGGTGTGGGTGTGTTCTACCGGGCTTTCGAGCGACCCACTGGCTTCCGAGCTACGTTAGGGTGTGGGTAGAATCGTCGGGCTCCTCCGACCTTGCTTTGCGTGGTGGAATCCGGGAATGGCTCTAAACCTTCACCGGATCAGGGAATCGCATGTGGTTCTGGGAAGTCTAGTCGCTTTCGGCCGGCTTGCATTGGTCAGGTGTCGGATCACTCCGCCTCGGTGAGTACGGCGCAGGTACCGTGCCACCAGGTCAACTGGTCCTTCGGCCCTTGGCGACCATTTGTTCCCCTAGTCATATGCAATTCCGGGTCCGTGACAGCTTGGTATCAGAGCCGAGCTGACCGTAGGAAGCCAATTGCAGGTGGTCGTTAGATAGGACTTGGCGTTGCCGAGAAAACTATTTAAAAAGTTAAACCCTATGTTTAAAATTAGTAAGTAGATTGCTTTTTATTCCTTACCCTCATCACTCTTAGTTCTGAATGTTCTCCTCTATTGCATTTGTTTTTGCTTGTGTGGCTAACCTTATCCTCTCTAACCCTAAAATTGTATAGGATGGTGTACAGCATTGTGACCGACCCGAACCAGCTGGGAAGTTGGGCCACCCTGTTATGGAGAACGTTGGAACACCTTGGTGTGCCCCAGGAAGACCTCCCCGCTTTCCACGCCAAGACCTATGAGGTTCACGGGAAGGCTCATTTTTGGATGGGATGGGTCACAGTGAGAGCCTCTGATTTGGATCAGACTTTTACGGCACCCAGAGCTGGTGATAATGATGCCCAACTTGAAGCAGCGAGGAAAGCAATCCTCTATATACGGCATCACTTTGATGAGATCTTCCTATTCTCCCAGTTCCGTCTCATTCCCCAGGCAAGTAATGGAGGCAATAATATTATGGTACCAGCGCCAAGCGACGACGAAGAAGAGATGGAGCTGGAGACTATCAATCACATTGTCTCTGCAGAAATAATGTATGATGGGTTGTATTTGGATTATGGAAAAGCTACTCGAGAGGTGGAACGGCTGACAAGAGTTAACCGCAAGCTTCGTTCTGAATTGCGTCGGAGATGTCATGTGGCGAATGAAGATGAGTCATGGGGCGAGAGCCCTTATGTTCCGGTACAAGAGCCGACCCCAACTCCACCCTGTGAGACCAATCAACCCCAGAGTTCTAGAGCAAAGCCACGCAAGAGGATGACATCCCGTGAGTATCTGCGACTCTTCACCCCAAAACCCTGAAAGTGCATCCACTCCCATGGAGCTTGGAAGGATGGCTATCTTGCCCCAGAGTTTGGTTTTGATGGTTATTGGCAATCCTCACCTGTGTCTAATGTTTTGCAATGAGTGTGAACAGGGATTAGATGGACAGGTGAAAGCTGAAGTGAGACAACTGTTGATGATGAGCCCTAAAAAGAGCAAGGAACTGGGAAGGTCAGAAGGACCAGCTGAGCTAGGTTCCTGAGGCACAGTTGCGAGGAAGCCGAGGCTGTGCTCGAGGGCAAGCGAGGTGATGGTTGCTTGATGGAGTTCAAGGGCCGTGAATGCAAGCTGGATAAGTCCTGGAGGAGCTAGGAAGCTGGTGGATCAGGACCAAGGGTTCTCTATGCGTCTACAAGGGCAGTCGTCTTCGGTGAAGAAGCTTGGAACCAGTGCCAAGGGTCTAAGCGAGCTGGTCAGGGACTGTGGCGAGGCCATTGCTCTCTGGTCAGTTGGAGGCTTGTAGTGAGCCGGCCAGAGTTGTGCTCAGGTGCTGCCTGAGGCAACCGAGTCCACCTGAGTTTGGCATCTGAGACTCAGGTGGGTAGCTCAGCCGTGGCTAGTAGGTTACCAGAGGTGCACGTTAGCTGAGTCTCAGATAGGTTAGGTCTGGTGGCTCTTTGTCTGACGTGGCATGAGGGTAACGGCTAGCTGCCAGGGACCCTATAAATAGGGAACCTGGGGAGGTTTTCAACCTCGAACCTTTACCCAACCTTTGCCTCTAACCCGAAAGCAACCTGTTGAGAAAGAAAGAGCTCTAGGTCTCCAAGTGAGTGTTGCCTGCGTGCATCCATCGTGAGAGTGAGTTACTTAGTCCTTCAGGTGTAATCTTCGAGGTACTGGTTCCTCCAAGAGTGGGAGTGCTCTTGGAGTTGGTGAGCAAGCCAAGTCTTGTGTGGCTGCCACCAAGAGTCTGTGAGGGCGATTCGGGTCTGCCTGTCTTGCAGCAGCAAGATAAAAGGATTCCACACAAGAAAGGTACTCGAGGAAAGAGCACGTTTTGGTGCCGGCTGTGAGAACAGCTTCCTCAACGGAGACGTACTGCTTCGCAAGAAGTAGGAACTTCGGTAAAACAAATCATTGGGTGCTTTACTTTCTGTCTTGTGATCTGCTCTTACTTATTCTGATATCTATGTATGCTTAGATCACTAGAGCACCATTATTTGTTGCACACTAACTGAGTTTCCTCACCTGAGACTCAGTTAGCTCCTGATAAAGCTAGTACCTCTCCTGTTCACGTCATCTGATGCACTCACCTGACTCTCACACCTGAGACTCAGTTAGCTCTGAATATAACTTGTTCTACATCAGCTGAGTTTGCTATCTGAGTGTCTGGTGGTTATCTGATATATCTTGCTGAGTCTCAGTTACCTGCATCAGTTGCATATATTTTCTCTAGGATTGACCTATCTTCAGAAGAGAAACCCATTAGGCATTTTAATTTCTAGAGCCGACCTATTCACCCCTCCTCTAGTCGACTCCTGAGATCCCTTTCA
>JAGXJF010004699.1:0-67628 GCA_019208055.1 Stipa capillata
TGTGGAAGTCTTTGCCTTGCAGCAGGTAGACCTCAGATCACCTTCACAAACTACTGGGCCAGCCCACACAAGCTTGGGAGGTCACCAGCAACTCCTACACCCGTCTAGGAGTAGACACTCTAAGAAGGAATCTGCAACGCAAACTCTTGGAGCAACCAGTGCTCTTTGCTCAAAGCTCTAACTCTCTCTTGAACCAAGACTTAGGAAGATTGGCTTCTGTTCAGGAGAAGAGATGTTTGCAACGGTCGAAAGTGATTCACAAGGGTTGGCAAAGATTGCAAAGATTGAGATCCAAGACCTCCCCTGGTCCCCTATATATAGGGTCTACAGGCACCTGACCATTACACTCATGCCACGTAGGAGTAAGTGGGTCACCAGTGACAGGCACCGGTGACACAGCTAATCACAACGCACAATGGTGACCGGCTCAGGTAGACCGACACCTGTGTCACCAGAGGCTGACACAGGTGAAACCCTAACTGACGTAGCCTCACTACTCAGCCCGGTCTTGGCACATTATATGCCCTCAGCGCACACAACTAACTCTGATGCCTACTCAGGAGAGAACCTCCAACAGTTTTCTGACTCGGCAGACAAACTATTACAGTGCAGTTCCCTTAGCATTTTCAAGCTCTCTCCTGGCACAGAGATGTACCTGAGTC
The DNA here is from genome assembly GCA_019208055.1 of Stipa capillata. NCBI lineage: Eukaryota > Viridiplantae > Streptophyta > Magnoliopsida > Poales > Poaceae > Stipa > Stipa capillata. Next base: position 663 of record JAGXJF010004699.1, read on the forward strand.
ATAGAGCGATTGTTCACCTGTGACACAGCTATGCCACGCAGGTAACTTTGGCTCTAGGGTTTTAGGAAGCTAGCACAGCAGTGTGCTAGCACAACCCAGTTTCACACTTGTGCAAAACTATTGTTACAGGGCCACTGACCTAAAGGCATCAGTGCCACTGTCCAACACTCTGAGCATTGAGCAAAACAAACCTCCAGAAATCATTGCTACTTCATCCCTCTTGATAGTACAGGTGTTTCCTAAGGACTCAAGAAAACTAGTAAACCTAGGCTTCAGCTTCCACCAACTGTAGTCGCGGCTCTTGACGCATCAAGAAATCTTCATCTTGCTTGCAACTCCTTGCACATCACCGGCTTCTTCACAGCTGTGGCACAGCTGTCCAGTGCCGCTATCTTCTTGTCATGGGAAGCCACCTTTGTACTTTTGGGTGGTCATCCTTTCCTGAATGACTCTTCTCCATGGAACCTAATCATCCTGCTTATACTCATTGTAAATATTAGATTACAGTTTGGGTTGCCATTAACCATCAAAACCATTTAGGGGCCTAGATGCTCGTTCAATGTCTATGTAAGAACTAATCTTTTGTGGGAAAAGAAATATGAGAGGAAAATGTGTCCAAATTATTTGACCATTATGATGGAAATCCAAGAGAAGTAAAAGCTTTAAACTTGGGTGGGGGGATTACCTCCCCCAAATTGTCTAAGTCATCTTGCTCCTTGCATGTATATCATGTTGGTCATAATTATTTTATGCATTACTTTATTAGAGAACTTGATATTTTTTCTTTAGATTGGCTTAACCAACATTTTTAAGTTATGTTTTTATTTCTGAATAAATTGGTAGATAGAGTTAAGGAGACGCATCTATGTTTTTTATGTCACTACTACTTGATTAACGGGTGGTATCGATAAAGATGTTAAATTGAATTTCATTATCTATTCTAGTTGCTTCAATTTTAGTTGTAATGGAAATATGAGAAACATTGCTCAAAGGGTCTCTTGATGACAATGAGTTGGAGGGAGGCATAAGGGTTGAGGTATATTGCTTCTTCTTTATTGTCATAACTGAATTATCTTATACAAAGATTTATAGCAATCATAGTGCATTTTATCCATCAACTATTATTACCCATTAGGAGTAGTGTTGATATTTCTACTCATTTATTAAAGTTGAGATTTGGGATGGTTATTTTATCACGCATGGTGTTTGTCTACTACATTGCCATGCTTCACTAAAAGTTTAAATAAGAGCATAAATGTTGCTTTTAGATGAATAGGGGGCCGGGTGAAGGTAGACTCAAATTTTGGCTAAAGTGAAATGATATTGAGGATAACAAAATTAAGTACTAAATGCTACACTAGTCAAAAATGTTCTTTCAAGGCGGCCACTCCTGTTCTTCTTATTTGCTAGGTTCTACAATACTCAGTTTTGCCTTTATCACATTAATAGTATGCATACTTTGCCGGTACATCCAAATCCATGGTGTATATCTCCCTCTAAAATAAAATAAAGATGAAGTTGAGGAGGCAAATAAAGACCGTTGAACATAACATGCGGTACAAAAAAAGAGGAGAGAAATCACAAAAGCCCTTCTAAGTATCACCATACGTGTCACTAGAAAATAATGTGGACCAGAATGATAAGACATGAAGTACTTTGTAGTTGACATCATAACAAACAGTGCTCATAATATAACCTTGCTTTGTTCTTTCTAAAGTGACAATCGCTAGGACTTGCCTCTTGTAGGTGAGCATCGAAAGTTTCATTGTGATATTCTATTGCTCTCTAATTTACTTGAAACATTCTATTTCGCTCTAGAGATTAGCAGGAAGCAAACTAATGGAAGCAAACTAATAGAGGATTTATTTTCTGTTCTTATTGTGATCTTTGCATTTGAGTTTCAAAGACAACTTTAGATTTAATGATTGCTGATAATTCTTTTCAAAAAATGCCTATAGGTTGCAGTAGAAAAAACAAAGCCAAAAAACATGAATTTTTCTATGCAAAAAAGTGCATATCTCATAAATTTTTCTGTGCAAAAAGTGCATATCTCAATATTAGCTTATAATTTTTCATGTCGAAGCACTGGTAGAACTTGCTTAATATGAGCAACATGATCATCCAAAGTTCTCCTATAAATGATGATATCATCAAAATATACCACACCAAATTTACTAATGAAATGTCACAATACACGATTCATTAAGCGCATAAAAGTACTAAGAGCATTGGACAAATCAAAGGACATAACAAGCCATTCATACAAGCCAAGTTTGGTTTTGAAAGAGACTTTCCATTCATCTCCTTTAATCATCCTTATTTGGTGGTATCCGCTTTTCAAATCAATTTTAGAAAAGATTGTTGCACTACTTAGTTCACTCGTCTAACCTAGGAATAGGATGACAATATCTGACGGTGGTATTATTGATGGCATGACAATCAACACACACCAAATGCTATCCTTTTTAGGGATAAGAATAACGGGAACGACACAAGGACTAAAGCTTTCGCGAACATAACCCTTGTCAAGTAGCCCTTGTACTTGATGTTGTATTTCCTTGGTCTCTTCGGGGTTGGTGCAGTACGGAGGATGATTGGGAAGTGGAGCTCTAGGTATGAGGTCAATCCGATGCTCAATTCCGTGAATGGGAGGTAGTCCCGCTGGATCTCATTGGGGAAAACATATGCGAACTTCTGCAAAACACAAGATATTGCTCGAGGTAGTAGAGGCGAGTTGTTAGTTGAAACATCTACATCCTTGTACGCAAGTAAAAAGGGTAGGTTATGTGGGTCACTCTCAACTTCCCTCATCTCATATTTGGTGGCTAACATCATTAAGCCTCTATCCTCACTCTTTATTTTTTTTCACTCATTTTGGGCTTGTGGCTCTTGCTCGAGTTGATTTTCTCTCTTTCTCTCTTCTCACTCTCCTCTTGAGCTTGTGCCAACTTTTGTACATTGATGGTGATTATTTGACTTGGCATCATGGTCGAAGCACATACTCATTATGATCCCATTAGAAGATCTATTGGTTTGTGCGACTGTCATGGCATACCGCTCAATCATATTGCCATGGGAGTCCCAAAAGGAGGTAGCATACCATCATGGACACTATGTCACAATTCACCATGCTTTGATAGGCACTGACCTTCAATGAGACTTCGACCTTGTCACCCTCATCGTCTTCTGCAACGTAGACATCTATACACCACTGTCGGCGGAATGGGGCCCAGGGTCCCCCGAACCGCCGGTGGAGACCAACCAGAGGCCGCAGGGCGTGGCACGTGGCGGCCGGAACGGCGAGGCCCCCACTGACGTAGCAAGTGGGCCCGGTGGTCTAAGCCTAGATGCTCGGGCCATGCAAGCCCTCTAAAGAGGGCCCCGGGCTCCCGAGGGTCCGAGGCCCAAGAATCGAGGAAACGCTCGGGGCTCCTTCCCCGAGCGTCCGGCATCCCGCAGGGCGTGGGGCCCAGGGGAGTGCTCGGGGGAGTCCCCGAGCGAACCTCCTGGCGTTTTCCCCGAAGAGAAGTCCCAAGCGACTCTCCAGCGAGCGCTCCCCGAGCGCTCGGGGTAAGCCCGGGACAGCTGGCGCCCCTCGGGCGCCGAGGGGGTCGCTCGAGATCGGAGCGCTCGGGGGTCGTAGGGTCCCCTGCGGGGCCCTCCTCCGGGCCCGCCGCTGCAGTGTGTTGGCTTCTCCCGCAAGCCGCAACCCCTGCAGAGGCATTTAATGCCTGTCATTCGTGCATTAAATGCTAAAGCCCTATGAGGGCATGATAACGGTCAGGCCGGGTCCCATCCGCGCAGGGCAAATTCCTTTTTGCCATAACCCCTGCCATGGGATGGGTCCGCCTGACAGGTTTGTTGACCGACCAGGCGCGCCGCCCCGCGCGCCCGCGTCGCTGTCAGCCCTTTTTGCCCCTTTGGGTCAAATCACCGCGCGCCCCATGGCCCGCGTTTTGGTCGCTGACACCGGGGCCCGGGAGCAGATGTGCCGCCAACTCGGTCAGAAGAGCACCGGTAAGTCCTCTCTCGCGGGGCCCGCTGGACATAAAGATGTCAGGGCCCCTGTTCGAAGGCATGGCAGGGAGGCGTATGGCTCGAGGATCAGCGCCGCGCATTAAATAGAGGAATGGGCGTTTCCTTAGCACCCAAGTCATCCTTGGCCGCTGTGGTGAACCCCCGACTATATAAGGGGAGTTCCCAGGCCATGCAAAGGGTTGGCTAATTGATAAGCATACAACTCTAGGTGAGATCGGTTGGTTGGATTCCTGAATCCAGATCCACAGATAGTACTTTTCATAGAACATCTTCAGTGGGCTCTAAGCCAGCCTCTTGTAAGGAAGAACACCCTTGTAACCTCCATAGAATCAATACAAACACACACACAAAAAGCAGGACGTAGGGTATTACACCTCCGGGTGGCCTGAACCTGGATAAATCCATGTGTCTCTTGCGCCAAATATTATCTATCCCACGATCCGTCACCGGCTCATAAGAAGAACTCTATATCGCCCCCAGCCGAATCCCAAAGGGGGTCCAACCGGACCACCGCTAGAGGCGTCTACACGCCGACAACCACCATAACAAAACATGTCGATGAGTACTTCGTGTATGTAGCGTGCCCTCCATAGGGAAGCACCTTAACCAATGCATATGCGGCTACAAAGGAAGGTTGTATGGCTACTTTGTATAGAAGCGATTTGTGGTTGTAGATACTACAGTAAGTTCAAAGACGTCTTTGAATAAGAAATGGATTTTTTATCTTAGGGATATTTCTCATAACTGTGAGGGTGCACGATCAACACATACGAGTGTGGCTTCCGGTCTATACTTGTCCATAGTTTCCAACCACCTAGTCACATTACAGAAATGTGGTAGAATGAAATAGCAATGGGGAGAAGGATAGGTCCTTTTCGTGAGGAATGAGTTATGTGCCATCCATGGCTACAGATACGGCTAATCGATTAGTTTAACACTCTGCAGAGGTTGTACACTTTACCCATATGACACGATCATCCCCTTATGCCAAGCTGATCGGGCTTGTACACACGTCCATCGATGTGTCGGCAGGGTGACCGTGACGAGATCTTTTAGCCAATCTCCCCTCGATGTGGCATGCCCACCAGGTCTGACACGGAGTTAAAAGTATATCCCCACCCTCGGGCCTCCCATTTGTGCCGAGATCCTTGTAGCTAGGTCAACCCTTATGAGGTATGGCCATATCAACACCAAAGCTCGACTAATCTACTCAACCAAGCCAGTGCCATATAGCATGTGATTGTACTGTTTCCACATTTCTCAAAATCATGACTTTAGCCTTATTGGGTACGGGCGGCCAATTTCTTCTTCAAACCTGATCCATTTGCCGTCCGCACCTTTCAGATGGTAAATTTCACCCAGACTAAAAAAAGGAGGAATAGGGAGAGAAAGGAAACAACAGCCATCCGGCCCTAGCTCAGCGAGCTTAACAAAGTTTCAATAATGACATCAATGATCCGAAGATTGTTCCTCCGAGGAGGCAAGTCAAAACATCCTTAGGGATAATTAAGCATGGCTAAGCAACATCTCTACTCTATCTTGAAATATTAAAACAATAATCTACTCAAGGTATCAGGTAAAACGGGCGACAAGAGGATCTAAGTACATGTGTGTCAATCAACAGGCTAGCTAGGGGAATAAAACAACATGCATGTTTATAAACAATAAAATATAATGACTTTAAACATACAGGATTCAACATGATCAAGAAGAGGGAGCATGCCTTCGCAGACAAGTTATTCTTCTTCTGCAGGAACTTGTCCTTACCCAACATTGTTACTTCCTATTCATCACAACAGCAATAAAGTGCAAAACAAATAAATGTAACTCCAACTTAAATATCAAATGGAAATACTAAAATAATAGGGCTAGCAGGTAGATATCAAAGAACAAAAGTGAAGAAATAAGATGAGAGGATTTATGAAGACGAAAGAGTAAAGGATATACTTTTTTATGAATGGAGAATTATAAATAATTCAGGAAGAATCATCAATAACTCGAGAGAAGACACATACGATCATCTAGCGACATTACCGGCTAGAAGATTATCTAGGGATTAGAAAATAATCTCCAGGACACAATTGTGGCAACATGAAATCCTTCGTGCTAGTATCACATATGAAATAACAACCTATGTGTGCTAGTACATACACATTATATAACAATCAACTAACATACGACATGATTTAGTAATAATATTTCAGTAAAGAATTGTTATTCCGACATATAAACTGTCAGCAACATTAAGTCTAATTATATAAATACATGTATATTACTATATGCAACTACATGATTATGCAACATAAAATCATAATGGACGTGTACAGCTTAATTGTGTTTAAACAAATAATTAAACTATAAACAGGAGTAAAATAATGTGTTAAACCAATTCATAACAAACTATTATCTAAAACATAGAATATAAATGCATTGTAGAAATATGAACCATGTGTGTAATCTTAACCATGTTATAAACAGAGGTTAATAACATGACCAACTATTATATAACAATCTTAAAATAAAAAGGAATCAAACTATATGTGCGTATATGATGTATAAGAATATGTGCACATACCACTATATAATATACATCATGCAACAATAACTATATACGGAAACTAAGCCACATTAAATAAATATTTAAAATAGACAGAGGCTAAACATGTGTCATGTAATACTATAAAGAATATTATATAAACAATAAACAAGAATCATACATGTAAGTGTAAGAAATCATAGTCTAACATGAAATACTATTTAATTGGGTGATCAAAACAATGCTAAAAATAATTAATTAGAGATGAACATAATGTCCAGGGAATATGGTGATCTGAGTGGTTTCGGCTAAAGAATAATGGTGAAAAATAATTGCATAATGTACCAGAAGATGATAGGAGAGTAATTAACTATATGGGTGGTGGCGATGTTCGCAACATGAAGTGGTCAGAACAGGTTGCAGATCAGTTGTAGGCATACCAGAGAGTTTTGGATACTACGCTGTCGGCGATACGGGGAACGGGGTCCCCTAGACCGCTGGCAGAGGCCCAACTTGACGCCATGTCGCCAAGGGTGTGGGGGTCAAGAGGAGGTGCCCGAGGGAACACCCCGAGCACTGTGTCCCTATGGCCATCAAGGGGAACCCCGAGTCGTCCCTTAAGGATGCTCCCCGAGCACCCAAGGCGACTTGGGGCCCACTCGGGACGGCGACTGCCTCCCACGAGCGATGGAATGTCCTAAGTCGCGTGCTCGGGGGTCCCCGAGCATGCGGGAACCCCGAGCACCCCTCGTAGGTCTTTCCCCAGCACACGTGGCCCGACGGGCGCATTTAATGCCTGTCTGTGTGGGCCCACCTACTCCAAGTCCTTGCGGACAAGATGGTAGCATCCTGGTCGAATTTCGTCCTCCCATATGATGGGCCCAGTCAGCTGTCGGTCCTGTCAGGGGATGGAGCGGTCTGACACCTTTTTGACTTTAGGACACGCCGCCGCGTGCCCAGGCGCATGCCTCCTGTCCCTGGTCAGTAGGGCCGGGGTAGTTGCAGCATGGTCCGTGGCAGAGAGCGTCCGGGAAGTCTTCACCTTCTGACCCAACCACGTCATGATGACCCAGATTCCAACCGCGGCATGACAGGCACTATTCCACTACAAAAACTCTCAACTGCCGGCATGGGTCGCCCACGCCCTATCCATCAGCAACGGTGCTGCTACAGTGTATTTGCCTTTCGGCCTGTGGTGACCCCCGGGTATATAAGGGGAGAACCAAGGCCATGAAAAAAGGACAGAGAAAAAGGAGACCTAGGAGATCGAAAAAGAGAGGAAGAAGACCTGTGTGGTTCCAGCTCTTTGTAATCTTCGATATATTCATATATACACAAAAAAAGCAAGACGTAGGGTTTTACACCAGGAAGGTGGCCCGAACCTGGGTAAATCACGGTCTCCATTCTAGCATCCCTGCCACTCAAGATCGACGTAGCTTCTGTTCCTGCGCCTCCCCGGCCGAATCCCAAAGGGGGTCCATCCGGACCACCGACGCTGGTGTTTGTACATCGACATACGCGATGCTTGCTTAACAAAATCACAATCCGCCAATTCGGTTAGAAACTAGACATAATAGGCACAATCCTACCAAAGTTATTTGGAAAATACTTATTGAGTCAATAGCAAAAGGTCGGTCAAGTCAAACGTGATGTAGATTGAATCTGGACATCCGTGGATAGCACGTAAGAGACGGACGCGTTCTCGACAAACAACTGCATGGATCAACGTGAAACTTTACAAAGGTGTTGATAGGAACCTAAGTCTCCAAGTGACCGAAGGAATTATTGAAAGACTCATTGAATCAATGGGAAAGAAGATGATGATGCCGATCTACCGTTCATGCAGTCACATATAGATGTGAACAACAGAACGAAGAAAGTTGATTTCCTAGAGATTGGATTGTTAGATTGCTTCCAAATTTTGTGAAGGTGATTTTGATATTATTGAACACGATTCCACCGAATGGATCTTGAACAGGAGGTCTGACGTGATGAGGACACTGTTCCAATTTAGATGCACGCACAGTCACATCCGGATACGAATAGCACATCGATGTTTGGAGCTTTGCTGGTGATTGCATCGTTGGATCTTCATCAAATCTTGCAGAGAGGTGGAGGAAGAGGTTATGTATGATCTTACTTTATGGATCTCCCAAAAGATTTTCGAAGCGACGGGGATCGCGAAAATATGAAGGCGGTGCGTGCTGTTTCGAGGCTGTGTGCGAACCAACGAGGGATGGCGGCGGTTTGGAGGTTTGGAGGCTAGTGTTTTGTGGAAAAAGGTGTAGGGCGTGGGGAAAAGATAGGGGTAGCTGGTGGTATTTATAGGAGGGTGAGGGGAAGAGATTTGTGTCAAATCTGATTGCAAAAGGGGGCAGCGGCGACGGCGCGAGCGGAGGGAGCGACGGCGGCATGCACTGTGCGGCGCTGGGCCGGGGTGGCTGCCCAAGAGAGGAAGGAGGCGGCGAGACGCCAGGTGGAGATGGGCTAGGACGGCACGGCCAAAGAGGGAAGGATAAAAGAAAAAGGGATTTTCTTTTTTAGAAAATAAAAATAAAAATAAAAGAATAACAGAGTGAAACTAAATACTAAACAAACTCTGAAAATTCAGAGAAAAATCCAAGAGACATATTTTAATATGCCGAATCAAAATAAATAAAATCCAAATTGAAAAGCAAATCAAATTCAAGTTGGATTAATTCAAATTAACTTTGTTTTAATTTATGAAATTGTAATTAAGCTTTAATTAATTCGAGAATAAACAACAAAATTTTCTAACCCTAATTTTGAATAAAATATTTAAAAAATCTGAAAATCAGGATGTTACAAGGGGCTGGCCTCACAACGAGGAACAAGTGTAACAGCTTGGTTCAAGGAGCACCATTTTCACCACGTGACATGTGATTGTTTGGTTGACTATACATTTATCTTCCTTATTTTCAATCTACATGAATTGGACAACTCCTTGATGAGAATCTGGACATTGTAAGGTTTTTTTATGAAGTCTACATTCTCTTGCAATTGACAAAATTCAAGCATATAACAACTTAGTTTCGTATATCTAGGCACATGACCAATATGAGAGCCCAAAGTAACTTCTAGACCCACGTGTGTATATCCTCATCAGTCTAGAATCAAGTTGAACACAATGAAATTGATATCATTGCACACATCACAATGTTTACTACAAAACAAATGAAGAATAGTTGCCACATGGCTAAATTCAATATATAGGACTTATGTACCATACCATTAGAAACACTATGGAAATAGTAAAGCGTAGAAGTCTCCGTCTTAGCCATAGAAAGTTGACGGAAACCCAAGGTGACCTATTCCTCAATATCGTCGTAATAATCACCATTGTCTTCTCAATCATAATCATGATTATCTAAACATGGTCAACAAAAAAACATGCTCAATGAGTACTTCGCGTACTCAGCTTGCCCTATTTTTGGAAAACTTACCAATGCTATATGTAGACTTAAACAAAGAAAAGACTTTATGGCTCTTTTACATAAATAGAATTATTGTTACTTGAATTACCATAATATTTTCAAAGACAGGTTTTGAGATCAAAACACTTATGTGAGTTCAAAACAGTTTTAATAACTAGAGTTTTCTAGTGAAGCTTCTAATCACCAACACTGATCGAGTAAAGTCTATGCCTTATTCCCAACGATAAGTTCTGACCACCTATATATAATCCAAGAAGAAAGAGGAATAACAAAGAGGGAAAAGCAATAGAGAGAATACAGATCCTTGTCATAGAATATATCTTTACGTCATCCGTAACCGTAAACATAGCTATTTGATTAGTTTTACACTCTGTAGAGATTGTATATTTTACTCTCAAGATATAAGATTAACACAGAGTTTCACTCTTTTAAGAAATGTAACCGAGACCTTACACTATTATATTTATTAACATAATATAATATTAAAAATTTGATAACATGCCATGTTTTAGTTTGGGATTTGGTAAAATACCTCATCATATGTCAGGGTTCTAGTCTGAACTACGGTGTCGCCATTTCTCAACAGAAGTGAGCAAAATAAAGAGCAAATGGGAGTATGAGACAGGACCTGGATGTATACCGTAGTGAGTAGGCCATAAACAACAGAGGACACAAACACATACCACATAGAGATGTACATGTACATATGAACGTTGGTAAGCACGGTGAAAGGTGACAAGGCCAGGACTGGGGCACAGGCGCCCTGCCTCGGTGACAAAATCGAGCTCCTCTGCACACAACTTTGAGAGGAGCCCCCAACCCAAAATGAAACATAGATTGAAGACACCTGAAAAGGTTCCAAAAGAAAATGCAGGCAAGACTTCCTCTCCACACATCATCACTAAAAACTGATGTAATTATCTCCTTGCTCTCTCCCCTCAGCACGGTTACTGCTGTACAACTTGGGGTTAATAGATTCTTACAGTGACCAAAATTTGGAAGCTCTCCTTGCGCTTCTTCACCTTTCTCGGCCTTCAGTTAATATGCATATTGGTAGGTTCAGGGAAACTGGAAGCACCCTCTCTCTCCCGCCATGTTTCCCATCAGGGACAAAATTTTGCTGTAATCTAGCAAAAACCTTCGGTGACCCGCATCATGGAAGTTAATAAATACAGATCGGGGGACATACCAAAGAAACCAAAATGGAAGAGGAAGAAAAAACTGGGAATTCAAAAATGGGGTTGCAAAAGTTATAGTTTAGGGCCTCTGGTTAGCGATCTCGGTGGGCAGTGATTGGTGGGTTACTCAGCGTCCTTGGTGGGGCCGGAAGTGTCAGCTCCATTGGAAGAAGTGTCACAATTGACTGAGGCAGATGGGATTTCCTGGTGATTTTCTTCGCCAGAGGAAGTCCGGGATCTCCCTGACCTGGCTCGGATGTTTGCACCCATAGGGAATGGTTCCTGAAAGACATGACAAAAAGATAATGTTAATCATATGCTTTGAAGCATTGCAATTTGCTAGCACAACCTTGGAGCAACAAGAAACCTTTCACAGAGAAGATACAAGTTCTGAAAACTGTAGAACAGACACTGGGGCCAAACAAGAACATTATGATTACAAATTATGCAACAAACTCAGTCCCATCAAGGAAGAACATGCACTTTATTTCCTAGCCCTAAAAGATGCTTAGTCAGTTGTAATATATAGGAAACAGTGATCATGATATCGGCACGCGAAAAATGTTTACACTGAATGTCAATGTGTCTTGGTGCATGGGAAGCAGTTTGAAACTGCAGAACAAAAATAAACAAATAATGTTGCCCAGTCGTGATAAAATGTAGATCCACACATAACAGAAACCGCCTGTCCAAACACAGAAAAAACATGAAAACAGCAGTATGCAGCAAATGCCGGTTGCTGTCTTACCTCCATCCTTTCTTGAACAAAACCAATGTGCATGTTTAACAACTATCAAGGTTATAGAAAGGATGGTCTGTTGTGGTGTGCATTAAGTCCACCAAAAAAAGATAAAAAGGCAAAGCCAATAAAATAGAATAAAAAAGAGAGCATACCTGATCTCCTGCATTAGGGCCATTTGAATGGAAGAGGATGGGACGGCAGCGCTTGTCCTCATTCATCAAACTGGAGTTCTGGAAATGAGCAATCAGAGCTGATTTCCCTTGTATTCTGGCATAAGCAAGTGATGTTACCTTCTCACTGTTAAATTTCTCCCACTTTTTACCATTGAAAGTCTGCAAATGAAAACAAAAGGATCAAGACTCTTGTATTTCACGTTGGATATGATATGGTGTTCAAGATGCGCGTAGAATCATAAGACAAAATAACGATTATTGCCTTCATGTGACTAGCACTTGATAATCTGATATTATCTCAGTATCTCTCACCTGATAAAATGGAACGATGTGTTGAGGAATGGTCATATTGATGAAAGCATAGCCAACATTGCATTTATTCTGAAAAGTAGTACATAGATCCATTTAGTCAACAGTTAGGGGCAAGATCGTCTGAACAAATATGAGGCATTGGTTGCAGAGGAACAAAATTTAGATCACCTTGAAGTCAATTGGCAGGTAAATAAAATCATAAGTCCCCTTATGATTTTCATCAATAGCAGCTAAGAGCATCTTTGAGGTGTACCTGAAATCCCAAGGCAAACACAATGCAAAAAATGACAAGAGAGAGAACATAAGAGATTTGGCAAACAAACTGTAGCCTAAAATTAGTAGTTTTTGTACACATACTTGTTCGGGATATTCTTTATCATTAGTGTAGTCCGGGAGTCTTCACCACGCAGAATACACTCAACATCAAGCTCATACTGCCTTTTATTATCGGACTGATTAGCACTTGAGTCATTCCTTCGGCTCCTCATCCGCTCACCAGGTGAATCAAATGACGGAAGGGGGACCATAGGATTCCTTCCATGGAACAGACCCCTCTGCTGAGGAGATGGTGCACCAATCTGTGCAGGAGGCATGGCTTTGTCCATACAGTTTCCTCCAGTTTGAGAAAATATGTTATTAAGCTCCAGTGAGTGAAGCTGGGGGCTACAGGAAATCCTATGCTTCCAACACTGCCAGGATGGAAATTTGGTGCTTCTGACAAATCTCCTGCATAGCCATGCCGTCTATCCCAAACTGATGGGTTGATTGCTGGTGCAGATCCCACATGGTGATGGTGCATGGGAGGGACATTCTCAAGCATGTGTGACGGTGCTCGTGGTAATCCATGCATTTGCGCAGGGGGACGAGATGGAACGTTGTTTACAAATGATACCGGGTTTGGCCATAGCACAGGAGAATTGGAATGATGGTGGAAGTTATTTGAATTATTCCACATTAATTGCTGACCACGGAGAGGGAGACTTCCACTTCTTGAAAACCCAAGAGCTGTAAATGAAATAATACCCAAGTAAGGAATGATTAAATAACAGATATTACTTGGTCTGGATTCAAAATACCTACTTGCAATAGCTTTCACAATCCTGATAAACCTTAAATCATATGTACTTAACGGATGGAACTGAGGGGGGAGATGGGGTTGAATAGACAAGAACAGCATCAACAAACAAGCCAGATTAGGATATCCAAATTTACCTCCTTCGGCACGATCAAATGAATGTCCATTGAGGTTACCAGAGCCCACTTTATGGAGGTGTCTGCTGTCCACCACTTCAGCTACTCTTGAGTTGCTATTAATGCCAATTGGCGCCATGTTGTTATAAGGGGCACCATTAGTTAATCCACCCATGCCTTGAAAACTATAATTCATATGTCCGTTCATCCGACCGAGTGAGTGGCTGAGCTCATCAAGGGTAGCCTGATTTACACCGGATGCAATTCCAATGGGAGAGGATAAACTTTGTGGTATGGTAGAGGATAGGCCCGAAAAAGATGCATCTCTGAATGGGCTCATTGATGTCTGAAGTCCAGAAAGCATACCCTGGATACTCCCGTTTTCAAGGCCAGTAGAAGTGATTGTTGCCAGATTAGTCGAACCTTGCAAAATGCCCATTCAGGTCAGGAAATTGAACTATTAGAAAAAACATGTTGAGATGAAAAAATAAATACCGTACCAAAAGAAGCCATTGAAGGGCTACTTGTGCTTGGACTCCCCAGTTTGTATACACCAAACTCTTCCTGCCCCAGCTCTGGGGACATATGCTGCATCAAGCTGTTATAAAAGAAATTAAATCATTTTCAAAGTCATGGTACAAATAATTTTAATTTCCCATGGTTAAAGGCTTGGACAACGAAAGGAATCAGGACAAGAGATAGCGCTGTATCAGAGAAGAAATGCTCTTTCGAGAACAGTAGGATAGCCCTACTGAAAAAGAGAGAAACTGCTGTTTTACCAATATGTTTAATGACTACATGTTCATTTTATTCAAGCTATTGCATTCAAATAAACTATTCTTGCACAATGTGGACATAAATAAGGAATCTTCACACAAGGTCAAGTAACATACCGTCTAGTACCACCTAGATGGCTGGTCTCCAATTTAATTTTCTTGCCTGCAATATCGTTCCTATTTAAAGCATGTAGTGCAGCTTCGGCTCCTCTGATATCATAAAATTCTATTATTTTGTGATGACCCTTTTGTGGAGTGTTCCGAATCTGCAATTGAAAGATTAACATGTGTTATAGTTCTAGTTATAATAGAAGTTAGTTAATGTAAGACCATACCTCCTTGATTTCACCATAGCCACCAAACATCCGATGAAGATCATCATTTGTTACAGATGGGTCAACATTAAACACTACAACAGTTCCCTGGTTAATATCCTTCTCTGATGGATTGTCCTGTGGAAAAGTGACAATTATCATGTGAAATGTGTGCTCCATTCTGCACATTTGCTAGTAACTAAACAGAAAACTGCTGCACAATATTTATTAACATTCTAGGTATCAAGGGAAAAATCATGTAGTCTAAAATCAAGCCAGAAAAACAAATGAGAGCATTTGGATTGAGTGACAATTGACAAAGTGATGGTTACCTTCGGAATGGAGTAATGTATGTCAAGTTTCCTACGTCTGAGTGGCTTGTTTTGAAGTGCCCTCATGGCATTTCGTGCTGCTCTTATATCATAGTAAGATATCATCACAAAACCACGATGTTTACATGCAGTGTAAAGGGTGCGGATGTCTCCGTAATGCTGCGGGGAAAGAATAAATGGATTTCAGATATCAAATCTGCTGTACCAGAATAATGAGTTGAGCAGGTATGGAAAAAGTAACACACCTCAAATATGAGCTTCAATTCAGAGTCCTCAACATTGCTATTAATATTACGAACAAAAAGGGTTCTGGAAGGGTGTTCCCCGTATGGATGTTCACCATTCAATGCGCCATTTAACAACCCAGGTCCATCATTAGCTCCACCATTAAGGTCTTGCAATTTTTTATTTTCATCAGCTTCGAGTTCCATCCCACCTCCAGTGTAGAATATATCATCATCATCATCCCCATTGTTCGCATGGGCTGCATACCCAACTTCATCAAGAACACCTGATAACAGTTCATCATCATCAGGAAGCAGGTTTCCAATTATTTGGGCCTCAATTTCCTCAGTTAACTCAAAGGGCTCATCATCGACATGGTTTAGATCAACCTTTTCAATTGACTGACCGACCAGAACATTCTTGGATGTCAATCTCACTGTAAATACAAATAAAACCAGATAATCAGCAATGAGTGGAACAGTGGTTGAACCAGAGCATTAACTATTTCATCTTTCCACAAGAACGCACAAGGGCAAAAGGTAGACTGTGATACAAACTAAGTGAATTGATTCTTTGGCCACAGGAAAGAAACAGGAGATAACAGAACCAAGAATCTTAAAAAAAAGAAGGGAAGTCATTTATTTTTTCTACCCACTCATATTCACTTATGCTCTTTCTGTACTTATATATCATTTCACTTCATTCAAGAGAACAACCATTAAAGATAGCATGTGAGGAACTGATATAATTAGACAGATATGCCATGAGATGACATAACTCAGCACATTTACTATAAATGGAGTTGATATTTCTTAACGTCGTGGTTCATTGCTCAGTAGAATCAAGCACTCCAATGAAGTAGATAGAAATGATAAAGAAGAAATGCTCACATTTCTTGTCAAACATGTCCGAAAGCGAGCCCGAGAAAAGCCCATTCTCATTGTAGACCCCATTCGGATTAGTCCTTCTCCCATCCGGAAATAAAGCTGCCACCTTTAAGGATGATGAATCAGATTGGCAGCTAGGGTCCTGGTCAGGTCTCCAAGGAGCTGGTGGCAAGTTAGCATGCCTCTCTTGACCGAACAGTTTGTGCTCGAGACTATATGCAGTTTTCTGGTCCCTCAGATCATATGGTTGCAGAAGCTCTAGTCGATCCGCAATCTTTGTCCCAATTGGTTGAGGCTTTTCAAGTGGAGAAGATGCAAGTGACTTGCTTCCTGAAAATAATGGGAAACCATCTAGTTTTGAGAAGCCAATGAACACCAGAAAATGCATCAACCATCATGACAACAAAGAGCAGTACACCAGCACCAAGATAAAAAAGCAAGTAAAAAAGAAAAACTTGCAACAATCAATTGCATATGCGAGGATAATCTGCAAATTCCATTTGTCAAGACACCTTTGCAAACCCATGTGCTTACAAATCAAACTGCTTGACCTCAATATAAGGAGGAAAAAGTACTTTTAACCTACAAGGAAAGTCTTCCAATCCTCAGGTTTTGTTAGCATGCATAAAAATGTGACTCCTTCCATGCCTATGGCTACAAAGCGTCCTAATTCCTAATACAAAAAAATGAGGAACAAATAACTAATTCAACGTGAACAAAATCAAACTCAGCACTCACCCGTGTTATGAGGTAAGGATTCCGGTTTCCAAAATCCATTTTGCCTCTGCGAATTGAGATGAACATGATGAGAAATAATTAATACAGGCCATGCCCATGAATCATACCCAAAACAACAATAGAAAACAAAACTTCCTGAAGCAAGGACTGGAGCAATAATTTCGCAGCTGTGGAGGGTTACCTCCGTGGGGAGGCGAAACTCCTCAGTGAAGGAGGAAGCAGCCACGGTGGGATGTCTGTACTGCGACAGGTGGTGCCTCTGATCCATGACCTGAGATGGCATCCTGTAGGCGCCAAAGCATAGAACTTGTTAGACACAAGACCGGCCATCACCTCCCGTAGCTCAATTCAGTCGGATCAAAGTAAAATTGGTAAATTTTTTGCTGAAATCATGCATCTTTGGAGGAAAAAGATGATCAAGCACGGCAATTC
Organism: Stipa capillata; assembly: GCA_019208055.1. Classification (NCBI taxonomy): domain Eukaryota; kingdom Viridiplantae; phylum Streptophyta; class Magnoliopsida; order Poales; family Poaceae; genus Stipa; species Stipa capillata. The sequence continues at coordinate 17,992 of JAGXJF010004699.1, forward strand.
CCTGCGTAGAAATCTGGACTACACAGCAACTGAGCCAAGGGGCAGCAGGAAAATGTGGAATTTAGTGATTGCGAGCTTCCAAGGTCAAAAAGTTTCGAATCAGAACCGCCAGATTTGACAAATCAGAAGGGGGAACCCCACGAACTTCTACGCAAAATGTTTACTTTCCCAATAAAACAGCACAGAAGATGGGGAATTTAATGCGCCTCGGGCTTCACAAGCTCCCGACAAGCAAGTATCTTGTGATCAAAGAAATAACGAAAATAAAATGAAATTCCCAACAGCCCAAACCAAATTACCCCCAAAATTCAAGCTCAGATCATACCAAGCAACCAAATCTCCCACGACTGAAACACCCACGAGCAAAACCAAACAAGCAAGGCCTCACCAGATCGGCGCCTGCAGCCACCTCCTCCTCTTCAGAGCCAAAAACTCCCGGCGAATTCGCAAGCTGCAGAGACAGGCGGAACAGATGCTCCCATGCGCCGCGACCTCCCTCTCCGAGCTCGAAGACGGCCGGATCACGCCGCCCAGACCGAGGCCCCGCAGCCCAATGCGACGGCGGGGACGAGGACCCCACTCACGCGGCGAGAGGGAGGGGAGAGAAAATGGAGAAAGCTACGACACCTACCAAACCCTAGAGGAACGCAACAGCAACAGCGAAGACGTCCCTCCTCTGTCCGCTGCCCCGCATTCCCCGCCTCCTCCCGCTCCGCCTCCGAGAGGGCTCGCCGGAGTTCGCCGCTCCGGCGAGGGTTCCCGGCGAGCTGGTGGTTGGGGAGGGGGGGTGGTGAGACGAAGCAGAGGCGAAGGCGCTGGGGAGAGGAACTACCTAACCAAATGGGGTCGCGGGGTCGAGCGCAGCATTTTATATCCGACCCCGTGGTGACGCGCCGGTGACCGCAAGGGCGGAGCACGGGAACGCTACACCGGGGACGACCCGCTTCTATTTTTACCCTATCACTGACACGTTGGCCCCGGAGGGAAAATGCGTTGACCTGTCAGTGAGACAGACGGACGGACCCAGATGTCAGTGACAACGAAGGGTAGCATCGGCACTTGGTAGGGAGGTGGCCTGAAATTTGGGTAGTTGGAGTCCGGGGGGGGAGGCGATGGCTTTGGGCGGGGGGCTGAGCTAGAGTAGTTGGTTAGGACAAGAAATTCCTGTAGTCGCTACTCGCTGCAGCCGGGGAAATAGAAGCATCTGCTATAGTTGGACTACGCTACATTACATTAGTTTTAACTGCTTTCCTTTTTTGACAAAATTGTAATCTTTGATTTTCTACATATTAGCCTTCCTTCGTTCCTGCTTGTTCCGTTTGGTATAACTTTTTTAAAACATTTGATTGTAGTAGTTGTTTTCTAGTTTAATCTTGTTAAACTTCAAAATATATGTCGATATGTTACTTCAATTCGTGTTCAAAATTGACGACTGGCTGTGAACTTCTTTTCCGTATTGGAGCTGAATTAAGAGCATTCAGACACTGTCTTTGTTTTTCTGGTGTATCGTGAAGGGACCATGCTTGAGTAATAAATTATATGTTGTAACCGAAGTATTGGCTTAATTGTTTTCCTAAAATCGATGGGCAGCTTAGCAAATTTGATGGAAAATAGCCATTTTATGCTTATCTCGACGAGCTGGTTTAGTTCTTGTCGTGGCTAAAAATAGGAGATCCAATAATAGTCACGCGCGGCAAATGTAAACAAGATATATACGATTCTTGGCGCACAAGTTTGATGGACCGTTTTGGTTCAGGATTAAAGGTAGGCCTCAGATTAACCCGTTAAACACTATTATATTAGATTGGGTCAAGTTAATGCTATTGAACTTCTCTAATCCAAGATTAAATTAATCCATCAAAAGAGATGAAATAATTTAATCAAATACAATTAACTCTCAGTTAAGGGGTGAGTTAGGGTATTAACTCATCGAACACTATTGGGTTAGGCAGAGTTAGGTTAATCCAGTCAAAGCTATTTAATCATATAATTAATTTTTTTAAATTTATTTTTTCTACTACTAACCCACCTAATCCGGCTCAACAATAATTTAGACTAATTAGATTAGTTGCTAAATACAAATTTAATGTTAAGCTAACCTAACTAGGTTAAAATTAGCTAACCTATTTATTTTAACCCCGGAAACATCTGCAGTCTAAAAGGATTACTTAATTTGAAATGAGAATTATGGACTAAAGGAGATGTAACTGCTGCACACGTGTCGTTTTGCCACCGCACATGCAGATTCTTTGTCACGCTCTAGTGATATATTTGTAGTCTGAATTTTTTGAATGACATATCTGGAACTGTCCGAGGTATGTACACGAAAATTTCTCTAAATCTTTTTGCGAAGTATCTGCTAAGTCATGGAGCATTGGCATGAACTCTCCCGCTAAACACGCATGCATGTGATTTACTTAAATTAAGGTATATCTTGTCGATCCTATTGATAAATCGCGATCGGTGAAAACAAGCACCCTACTCCACTACAAATGCCATTGATCTGGCTGACCAAATTAGGACTAGCTCGAGCCTAGGTGGAATATGGCTTTCGACAGGCCTGTCTAACCTGAAAATTTCGACAAGTCTAATCATCACACTATACACTAAGAAGCATATATCAATTAGACCAAACAACCCCATCTTCCATGATGTTAAACCAACAACCAAAATTCATGTATGGGAGTCGCTATCATATCAGCTCAACTATACTACATCTCACAAAGGCATTCATGTTCTGGCCCGAATGGACCATCATAAAATCCACAAATTAATACATTTCTCCCTAAGTTCCGCATTCTTTCATGTGTTTTTGTTTCGAAAAGCATGTGACCTTTTCCTCTCTCAAAATGATTAACATGAACTTGACGATGTAATGAGAGCATATCATGTCATGCTGGGCCAGGTGAGACCAGACAGCAATCATCAACAGGGAAATTGGGGCCTCATGCATGACATTTCTTCTGCTGCAAGTGCAAGCCCTGCTGCAACAAAAATATAAGTACACAATATAAAAATATAATGCATGAAGACTAGTACAGGTCTACAGGAACCTGGGTTTGCAGTTGCAGTCTAGCTGTGTCAGGTTGCATAATTTCCTTGCCTCCCCCATGGGGCAGCCAGCCTCAGTTTTTTCTCTTTGAGAAAAGGCATCTGACACCACATCTCTCTCTGTCCTGAAAGTATTTATAAATACTTATATATATAAATATACCAATCTATATCTGCACCTTTATATCTCTCCTTCTGTCCATCACCGTGCATGGGCTGACCCCCACATGATGAACCTATCAGAATAACAAAGATCAAGGCGGCTGCTATCCACAGCTTTGTTGTTGGTGTCACCTAGAGTCACTTGCATGGATTATCCCCCCTATCCATTCATCCGTCCATCCATCCCACCTAGGGGACCATCAGATGGATTAACAGTCCACTATAAAATATATCTCCTCTATCTATAAATGTAAGGTATGCACGAAATTTAAGATTTAACTTTAACTAATAATTAAACTAATAATATTAAATTATATAACACAAAAGTGATATCATTTAAAAATATGTTTAAATATGAATCCAATGATACCACTTTTATGTCATATAATTAAATATTATTGATTTTATTATAGGTCAAAATTGAATCTTAAATTTCGTACATGCCTTATATTTATAGACGGAGGGAGTACTATGTAGATTTGATTAATTTGTTAGAAATATGCCCTAGAGGCAATAATAAAGTTGTTATTATTCTATTTTCATGTTCATGATTAAGTTTATGTTCTATGCTAGAATTGCATTGGTTCTTGGATATGAGATTCGGAGAAAAACCTAATTACATGTGTGGAATAATAAACACCATTCAGATCCCTAGTCAGGCCTCTGGACTAGCTCATGTATTGTTGATGGTCTTGTTTTCCTGATCATGGTCATTGTTAATGTAACAAGGATGCCGGCAATAATGGAAACACATTGTTAGGGTAACAATGGTGTTGGATAGACCCCGTTATGAGATACTGTGAGATCACTTCGTCAATATGTTGTCAGTATCTTCTCATTATGTGTTAACGTTTACTTGCGTCCTTAGACCATGAGAATATAGTAGACCCGGATACCGGATGGTTGCTTTGGGGTCATCAAACGTTACTCCGTAACTGGGTAATTATAAAGGTGACTTTCAGGTACACTAGAAAGTATATCGTGGTTCAAGATATACCAAGACTGGGATTTGCCCATCCGGCGATGGAGAGATACACTCTGGGCCCACTCGGTATTACAGTGTCCAGCATCGCCTGGCCATGTATTGTGACTAAAGGGTTAGTCACGGGGACACCGGAATACGGAAACGAGAAAAGAGTACAAACCGGTAACGAGGATAACTAGGTATAGTGATCAAGGAGTTGATCACAGGGATACCATAAAAGTCTCGCCTCGGGTTGTGTAATGTATCATGAGGCAAAAGGATGATATGCGGTAATACGAGGTTCGCTCGATAAAGATCTTCGATGATATGTGGGAGTCGTTATGGGTGTCCAGATCCCGGTGACGATTATTAACCGGAATATGTTCCGGACATGTCCACATATACTCAAACCTATAGGGTCACACGCTTAACGTTTTAGCGACATTTAGGAATGCTATGATTTATGGAGAACAAGAGAGAAGGGTTCCAAAAGTGTTTCGGATGATCTAGAAAGTGTTCCGGGAGGTCCCGGTGATGTCCGGAAGTGTTCCGAAAAGTATCGGAAGGTTTTAGAAAATTCTAGAAGTTCTAGAAGGTTCTAGGGAGTTCCTGCTGAAGTAGAACTCCACCTTCCCAGAGAGAGCTACCCCACCCCCTTTAAATAGAGGGGCAGGGCACCTCAAAGGGCATCCCAAGCAGCCCCAAAGGCAACCCTAGCCCCCTTGGCCGAAACCCTAGGCAGCCACCACCTCTAGATTGGCCGCAGCCTCCCCTTTCTCTCTCTTCTAGATTGAATCTAGTTCAGCTGCCGGCGCGCTGCTGCTTCTCCTTCTCGTAGATCCCCGCTGTTCTTGTGTGCTGGTCCACACATTACCGCGGTGTCGCTGATCCGGTACGCATGGATACCTCGAAGACGTCGTACACTTCGGCGTTCGATCGGGCGAACTATTCGCGAGGAGATCACTCTCGCGGCTAGGAGGTATAACCTAGCTGCGGGAGTCTGCGGACTTCATCGACATCGTCAACTTCTCCGCTGCATTGACGTGATCGGCGAAAATATGATATCGTTGTCTGCACCTCGGTAGTGGATCTTGGTTTGATTCGTGTACGGTAAATTTTTATTTTGCGTAGCACGTTCTCCAACATAATTGCCGTTCACTATGTTACTAGGTCAGATTAATTATAAATTTGTATGCATGCATTGATCTTGACATGTAATTTGCCGTAACAATTCCGTGAACATGCATATCAGGTGAGCAAAGAGTTAAAGAAAAAATAAAACAACATTCTTGCAGCTTATTTATCATGTTAGGATGCAGTTAGCTTGGGGGAGCGAATAAAGGGCAGGAAAAGGACGCCATGCCTTGCCCTCGAGGTGTCCATCGTTTGATAAATTCCTTCCGTTCAATTTAAACAAATACTCCTCCGGTTCCCAAAAACTATCATTTTAGACAAGGGTGCAATCATATTTTTAAAATTTTAACTACTAATATCCTTTAAAATACTTTGATCACATACTTAAAATTATATATGTAGATTTATTCTAAAAACACTTTTATAATATATAATATTGTTAATTTGTATAAATATACTACAATAGATATTAATCATCAAAGTTGTATTTTGGAGATTATATCGATGTGTAAAACAACAGCTTTTATATTAATAGTATTGATTCACGTGTGACTTGTGAGGTAATGTGTTGAATATTAATTACTCGTCATGATATTCCGACTCAAGAACAATACAGATAGTATTATTAATTATTATTGGTATTTTCAACCAGATAAGAGCTGCACAATTATACTTTATAGTTAAACAAGAGGGTAAGCGTGTCTTGACTTTTCTAGGTGCTAGGTTGACTGTAGAGGGTAGCAAGTCCAACTGGTTTGGCATGCCGCTTGAATTGTGGGGCATATGCTAGCAATAACATTCGGATCAACACAACTCTAAAAGATAAAAGATGGGAGACATATGGTAACAAACATCTCAATTTCCCACTGACTCTAGTGGTACTTTGCAGGTAGAGAAACAACTACTTTCTTAGTTTTCTTTTGGCTATGGACAGGCAGCATTTGTGTGAAAGTGAAATGCTTTTTGCATGACCTCCCCCTCCTTCTCTCTTAACGGAAGCGTGCTAAGCAGGTAAACCTGCAGAAACTTAAAAGAGCATCCGAGCTCACCTGTAGTCGCTCGGGAACTCAAAAGATGCTGACGAGTTCTCACATGTATACGTGTGGGTATTATTAACTTTTATTTCTAATCACTCTCGTAATAAGGTGGTACAACTAATTCAGAGTATCTCCTTCTGACCTCTATACAGATACGTGCATAGAGTCAAACATTTATTACAAAGTTGCTGCCAAAACTCCGCTAAAGCTTTCTAGCCAAACACCAAGGATAAAAAGGGTAAACCAAAAGAATGCCAATGAGTTAGGCTGCAGAAAGCCTAGTGAGAAATCGCTATCCGTGCCCACCGAAAATTTCCTTGGCTACCACCTCTAAGGATATGCAGTCCTGCGAGACAATGTCTGGATCGAACGCGGCAATACCGATCAAGATCAAAGTTAGTGCGTATATATATTGATGATCTATTAAAAATTAGTAAATATTTTCTAGTAAAAAAAGTACTTTAGCATATAGCCAAATAGACCAACATAAAACGGCTGTCCTGATCAAAATGGTCAAATAAAGCTGCCGTCCCAACCGAGTCGACCAATTCTCAAACACATTGAAAGTGCTACGTGGTGGGTATAGTCGTGAAGTTGCCTGAATGGCTTGCTATGCGAAATCTGCGATAGAGCATTTCATTTTGTAGACAGAAACAACACTGTTTACTTCACATCTAATTTTTTCTGCTCAGGTTATCCTTAAAAATATTTTAATTTTCAGCAGCACATTAAGCTCCCAAATAGTTCGATTATTGTTAGGTACATCTCGATGGATCAGCACGGAATGTCGAGTTTTCACTGAAAACTCTTTGTTTTGGTGTAGACTGAACTCACGGAGGTCAAATGTAGCCCTACTATGCCTCGTCTAGAAGAAACATTATTTGGTTCGGTACTCAAAACATCATCAACACTAACATGTGGTTTCCTTGCTATGTAATAAAGTCAGGGGTACTGCGTGGAAAGAGGAGTATTTTCTAGCTAGATATCCTCCCAGAAACGAATTTGAGACCATTCTAAATACAAAAGGAACCACACTGGAAAAGGTTATTTTTCATAAGTTCAGCCCAAAAATGAGAATCCCCAGACTTTCCTTCAACTTGGGACAAGGTTTTGTTCCTAAGGTATTTATCTCCAAGCAAAGTCTACTACATCCCTTCCTCATTTAGCAGCCTATATTATTGTATTCGGTTTGCATATGGGCCTATATTGTCGTATACAGTTTGCACCATTTGTTTTTGCAATAAAGTGATGACAGGTCGTATGAGACTTGTCTGAGTACTATGTACATTTGAATTTTTCTATACAAAAGTTGTGCATTTTTGTTCCATGCGTAAAAAAGTGCAAATATAATTGCAAATGCATATGGTACTATACAAGCGTGATTCCTTTTTTGGCATTTTTATAAATTTGCAAGCGCACTTTTTTTGAAAAGACGTAGTTGATCGGGACCAAAAGGCCTCGCTGGTTAAACTTAGGTTTAAAAGCGCTCCAACTCAAGCTGGAGATCGGTCAGGCTGGCAAGCAGCGACAGCAGCAGTGCAAGCTTTGTTCTCTGTTCACCCGTGGCTTAAGAAGTACTCCACGGCCACTCGGATTTGGACCTGCCTGCAAGTTTAGCATTTCGTGCGGAGCAATCCAATCCAAGCGGATTTGGGACATCGCACGCGTTGCCGTAGTTGGGAGTGCACGTATCAGCAGCGCATCCATGTGGTCCAGCACAGCAGCACCGATATACATTGCATGATTCGGCATGGATCATCCGTCCTGCGTGTCACGCCGTGTGTATGTTTGATTTGTGTAGAAAAAGAGGTTCTACACGCGCGCACGCCTACCATGTAGTCTCAAATCAAAATTCAGAATTCAGTGGCATGTATAGCAAAGCGACCGTGCATTACAGCAGGGCCTAAATAAGCCGCCGTAGCAGCTTGGCGTAGGTAGATGTCTCAATGCAAACATTTTTTGACGAACCTCCTTAAAAGCAAGACGTCCTTGCAATTTATTAAGTAGAAAAAAATTAATCCTGTTTATAAAAAATCCTAAAACAAAAAATCTCACAGTACTTGATTAATTAAAAAAAACTAGGTGAAAATCATGACTCGACAGCCACACTACCTAGCTAAATTAGGTCTGGAGTGCCACCATACGAAACGAGCAAGCCGGCAAATACCGACCAAGCTCAACATAAACAAACGAGACTCCCACCCCTACTGACGCCACCAGTCGTGTCATCATTGTTGCCTATTGCACCCATGATCCAAAGCACCAGGGGAGTATAACTTCATCTATCGCGCCGAACTAACGCCCACCCTCAAAGCACTACGCCTGTTGGTTCCACTGCCGCCAGAGAGAGAAGCCAGAACCGAATGAGAGCGGTTTCAGACCTCTCCAGCCTTGCAGAAGATGACAAACCACACCACCTCAAGTTAACGGTGCTCGAATGCTACTCGCACCCAACGGGGCTGATGGCCTACAAGTGCATAGGATTAATCGTAGCAATTTCTAATGTGTAAGTATTGAGTATCCAACCTAAGGACCAATAAAGATTGCACATCACTCCATAATTATATGAGTCAAATATAATTGTTTTACACCAAAAAGATCAACTGGGTTGCTTTACTATTGCAAACGGTAAGATAAATATTTAATAATACAAAGAGAGCAACTAAATAAATAATAAAGTGCAATAAAGTGATTAATAGCTACTGAAAATAAACATACAATGCTTAAATAAAGGGATTAGACTCAATGCAAACAAGTATTCCTAGGCAATCAGTTTCTAGCAATTTAATGGTTTGGCTGGAACTAAAGATTTTTGCCGATAGAGAGGGCGAGACTTAAATATGAATAAGATCAGTAGCCAATACTCACATCCATGACTAAATTCTCAAAGGTGCAGAATAATCAATATTTCTCTAGCCTTAACATAAAGCATGCAAGTCCCCGTAAATCCCTATATGAATGATTCATGAATTAGAAATAGGTTTCACTAACTCCATCCTTCCATAACCAATTCTCATATAATGTGTCGTAGATACAAGTCTAGACAGTAAATTTATGGCACCCCCAAACGGCTACAGCGACCGTCGGCGGTGCACGAGGAGTACGAGCTAGTATGACCCTCCGGTTGTTCGTCGAGGTGAAGCACGAGACATGTACGACGGGGTGAAACTCAAGTCATGTACGAGAAGACGAAAACTCCCCTTGTGTACGATGAGGTGAAAGTCACCCTTCTATTAAAGTGTAGAATTCGGGTTACAAGATTTTTCCTCTCCCCTCTCTCTACCCCTAGAGGGGTATTTATAGGGTTTGAGGATGAAAAGGGGAGATTACATTTTTACCCTCAGATTCGGGGAACTTTACAAGGGTACGGTCGTCATTTCCCAAGCATAGAAGATATTTTGGGAGAATATTCTGGGCATCTTCGGAGAATATTCTCTGGCATCTTTGGTAGAATTCCTAAGCACGTCAATGCAGTTCCTGACAATGCCAACGCAGACCTTGATGGCAACGGACATCAGGACGATCGTCGGTGACGTCGGCGTAGTCCTCGTTTTGGCATCGTCGACGTAGACTTCGACGATGACGGACGTCGAGGACGTCAAGGTTGCCCTTGGTGGTATCGATGACATAGACTTTGACGATGACGGACGTCGAGGTTGCCCTTGGCGGTGTCGGCGTAGTCCGCGATGACGGCGAAGACTGGGGCTGCCTTGACGGTGTCAGTGTGGTCCTTGACGGCGCATGCGGAAGACTTTGAAAATGGGCTAGCGCGGGGACCCCTACCCCAACATAATGATGCAAACCTATGTGTTCATCTAATATACGTGTGCACTCATACACTAGCATAAAGACTACATCAATGCCAACAACACATATGTTCAACCCAAAGCCTTCGTTAGCTTCGATTTGAGTGGTCGTGGACCCAAAACGGACTTCGTATGAGAAAGTTATGGCTGTTTTTCCAAAACCTCTCAAACTGGAGCTGGATTTGGATTTGGTATTGAATGCAGGTTCGGAGGTTCCGCCCAGAGGTTCCGGACCGGACCTCTGAGACGCCCAGAATTCGGATGGCCTCCGGATGGAATTCCGGGCCGGTCCAGTAGCTCCTGGACCAGCCTGGAAGGTTGTCCGGAAGGCCTCCCGGAATCTGGGTGGTCCGGAGGTTCAGTCCGGAGGTTTCGGACTGAACCTCCGGACCGTGCGACATGAGTCGGTTCTGAGACATTTTCGGCTCGGGGATATTTTCCCGAGTTGGTTTCGGCCGATCCGGGTATAAAGCCCATTTTCTTCTCCCTCTCTCTCTCTTTCTTTCTCTCTCTCTTTTTCTCTCCCTCTGTGCAGCCTACGCCAGCCGTCGCCCGTGCCGCCGCCGTGCTCTGCCCGCACGCCGGGCTTGCCTGCGCTGAGCCATGGGACCGGGCCGCTTCGGGGCGCCGCCTCGAGCAGCCGCCGCCAGCCCCGCTCGCCCGTGCTCGTGCCCGTGCACGTGCACACGCCCGCGCCCTTGCTTGTGGGGTCGTGCGTGGCCGGCCGCGAGGTTGCGTGTGTGTGCGGGTGGCCTGCCGCGGAGTCGGAACTCCATCCGGAGTGTCATCCGGATTCCGGGCTGCCCGGAGGCCCAGCCCGGAACCTCCGGACCAAGACTCCGGGTGCACAGAGTCCCACTCGGGGAGTCATCTGGATTCCGGGCTGCTCGGAGGTCCAGCCCGGAACCTCCGGACCGAGACTCCGAGTGCACAGAGTCCCACCCGGAGAGTCATCCGGATTCTGGGCTGCCCGGAGGTCCAGCCCGGAACCTCCGGACCGAGACTCCGAGTGCATGAAGGATTAAGGGGTTCAACAGGCTTCGGATCTGTTCTAGGGCTAGCGCAGAGAGCGTTCCAAGGCCGCGCGGGCGAGTCGATGGGCGTGTGGGTGAGATGTGAGCGAGATTACGTCTATGCCGGCATGTTGGAGGCTGCGCTGACATGCAGGCTGATTGACGCGTGGGCGAGACGACAGCGACGTGGGCGTGCTGGTTGACTCACGGACGAGCTGACGGGTGCTCGGCTGAGATGAGGACAGCTGCACGGGCATGCTAGAGGCCACGCGGGCATGCTAGAGGCCAGACTGTCTGAAGTTGTTTGTTCGCTGTGCCCCTTCGTAGGAATATGTTGTTGATGTTCCCGTTTGCTTGCAGCCAAGTGGTTTATTTGGAATATGCGGAGCGCTTCGAGGCACGTACGACGCCCACCGGCTTAGTCCCGTGGGTGCCGTGCGCGCGGAGGACGTCGAGGCCATACGGTTCCTGCTGGCTTAGTCCCGTGGGTGCCGTGCGCGCAGAGGACTTCGAGGCCGTGGGCACCGTGTGCGCGGAGGATGTTGAGGCCGTACGGTGCACGCCGACTTAGTCCCATGGGCGCCATGCGCGCGGAGGACGTCGAGGCCGTACGGTGCCCGCCGACTTAGTCCCGTGGGCGCCATACACGCGGAGGACGTCGAGGCCGTACGGTGCCCGCCGGCTTAGTCCATGGGTGCCGTGCATGCAGAGGACATCGAGGTGGGCAGAGTGTTAACCACTGGACGAAGCATTTTGACATTGACGGCAATGCTTGCAAAGCGTGGCAACATCAGCATGTTGACATCGGTAGAGTATGTCGACCTCGGCGGAGTGTGTCGACGTTGAGGACGCTGAAGAGCGTGTCGACTTCGGCGGAGTATGTTGGCGTCGAGGACGCTGAAGAGCGTGTCGACTTCGGCAGAGTATGTTGATGCTGAGGAGCCTGTCGACCTCGGCAGAGCATGCCGACGCTGAGGAGCCTGTCGACCTCGGCGGAGCATGCCAACCCTGAGGAGCATGTCGACGCCGGGGAGCCTGTCGACCTTGGCGGATCATGTCGATGCCGGGTGAGGCATGTCCACATCGGTGGAGTATGTTGACGCTGAGGAGCCTGTCGACCTCGGCGGAGCATGTCGACTTTGGACGGAGCATGTCCGTGATGGCGGAGTATGTCGACGCCGAGGAGTACGTCCACACCGGCGGAGTGTCGATGTCTGACGGAGCATGTCCGTGACGGCGGAGTGCTAACGTCGGATGGAGCATGTCCATGACGGCGGAGTATGTCGACGCGGAGGAGTACGTCCACACCGGCGGAGTGTCGACGTCCGACGGAGCATGTCTATGACGGCGGAGTGCTGAGGTCAAACGGAGCATGTTCGTGACGGCGGAGTGCCGACGTCGGACGAAGCATGTTTCGTGACAGCTGAGTATGTCAACGCCGAGGAGCACGTCCCATGCCAGACGGAAGACGTTGACGCTGGGCAGAGTGTCGACGCTACGCGAGGCGTGTCGATGCCGTGCAAGGCATATTGACATCGATCGGAGTGATGACGCCCGGTAGCTTGGCTTTGTTTCTGGGGGAGCCCCTTGTCCAGATGGTGCCGTCACCACGCGTAGATGAGGCAAAGAGATGTCAATGTTGCACTGGTGCGGACATTAAGTCCGTGCACTCCGATTTGCCTACGGGCGAGTCCCTTGCCGAGATGGAGCCGAGTGTGGAAGGTGTCGAGGCACACACGGACCGTGCCCAGGGAGGGCGTTGAGGCGCATGTGGTACCTTGCTCGCGGATGGTGTTGGAGCGTACTGCGGTACCTTGCCGAGACGTCTGTGGTGTCGACGCAGATGCGAGCGCATCGCGGGACGATATTGGTGTGCGCACATGGCTGGCACCGAGCGCGAAATCCGGTACCTGTGAGATGTGTGCCCTTTTTGCGTGAATTTTGACGGCGGCATGCTCTGGTGGGATTATTAAGCCGTCCTGTCGGAGGAGATAGTGTGTTGTGAGGTGTGCAGCACCCTACCTCCCATCGGAAAAACCTAGCGCTCGAGGACATGGCTGAGAGCGCTTGTCGCCTTCCCTAATCACAACCTTTGATGCCCACCGGCCTAGCAAGGAGTGCATAGATGCTTCTCCTGGCATGGGCACTTCGCATGCGACGGGGACCAATAATCAATGTGTGAGGGCTACAATCATTTAGTGTATGATGATGACGACGCATGACACTCGATGGTGACATACACTCGGCGCTCGATGGTGACAAACAATCGGTCACTCGATGGCGATAAACACATGACACTCGATGGTGGCAAACACTTGGCGCTTGATGGTGATAATCAATCGGTCACTCGATGGCGACGAACACCTGACACTCGATGGTGGCAAACACTTGGCACTTGATAGCGCGAGTAAGAACATTTCTGCCTTACTCTGACGTATATATGCCTATTTGGACGTCGCGGGAGCTTACCGTCGCACGACCCCTGAGGAAACGGACACTCTATCCCGAATGGAGATGGCTCACATCGCGGGGAGCTTACCGTCGCGCGACCCCGGAGGGAAGGGACACTCTATCCCGACGGAGGTGGCTCAACATCGCGGGGAGCTTACCGTCGCACGACCCCGGAGGAAGGGACACTCTATCCCGGATGGAGGTGGCTCGACATCGCGGAGAGCTTACCGTAGCGTGACCCCGGAGGGAAGGGACACTCTATCCCGGATGGAGGTGGCTCGACATCGCGGGGAGCTTACCATCTCGCGACCCTGGAGGGAAGGACACTCTATCCCGGATGGAGGTGGCTCGACATCGCGGGGAGGTTACCGTCCCGCGACCCCGGAGGGAAGGGACACTCTATCCCGGATGGAGGTGGCTCGACATCGCGGGGAGCTTACCGTCTCGCGACCCCAGAGGGAAGGGACACTCTATCCTGGATGGAGGTAGCTCGACATCGCTGGGAGCTTTTCGTCACGCGACTTCGGAGGGAAGGGACACTCTATTCCGGATGGAGGTGGCTCGACATCGTGCGGGAGCTTGATGTCATGTCGATTCGTTAAGCCCTTCGCCGAGACAGAGTTGTTTACACTTGTGGATGAAATGTGGTGATGCTGATATAGATGTCCGCTGCTGACAAGCTTGGTCGAGGCAGGACGAGCAATGCAGACGTGCATGACAGATGTCGATGATGATCCCGTGCGGTGCCGACAACGATAGGAGCGAAGGACGCACAGTGAACTGGAAGGTGTTCACACCGGACGACGTGGTCGCGTGATGTCACCGAGGGCGAGCGTGCTCGTCTGCACGTTCGAACACACGCTCGCAGGCGGCGTAACCATGCCCCGACAATGTTGACATCCGGCTAGAGCTATGTTGCCGAGGACAGCCATTGAGACCACCAAGTCTGAACCTGTGTGGTTGTCGATGACGTCGAGCTTGCGTGATGTCACCAAGGGTGAGGCGGAGGACACTTAAGTCCGAGCGCACATACAGGCGATGTTGACGACGAGCCCCTGGAGCTGCCGAGGGTGGGTGCGGAGGACGTCAAGCCTGAGAGCACGGACGAGGGCGATGTCAATGACATGTCACTTGCGTCGCCGAGGGCGGGCACGGAGGACGCCAAGTCCGAGAGCGCAGATGAGGGCGATGTTGATGACGCATCCCTAGCATCGCCGAGCCTGAGAGCGCACGTGAGGGTGATTTCAATGACAAGCCCCTGGTGTCACCGAGCCTGAGAGCGTGTGTCGAAGCGATGTCAGCGGCGAGTGTCACCGAGGGTGATGACAATGACCAGCCCCTGGTGTCGCCTGAGGACGCCAAGTCCGAGAGCGCAGATGAGGCGATGTTGACAACACATCCCTCGCCTCGCCGAGCCTGAGAGCGCGCGTGGAGGCGATGTCAGTGGCGAGCGTTGCCGAGGGTGATGACAATGACAAGCCCATGCTGTCAGCAGTGCTTATGGAGAGGTCGCGTGCATCGCGGTTGCTGACGTTGTTCTCGAGCTTCTCCTCAACGTCATCCTAGTTGACATGGCTTTTCGCTCGGGTCCCCACGGACGGCGCCAACTGTCGTAGATACAAGTCTAGACAGTAAATTTATGGCACCCCCAAATGGCTACAGCGACCGTCGGTAGTGCACGAGGAGTACGAGCGAGTATGACCCTCCGGTTGTCCGTCGAGGTGAAGCATGAGACATGTACGATGGGGTGAAAGTCAAGTCGTGTACGAGGAGGCGAAACTCCCCTTGTGTACGATGAAGTGAAAGTCACCCTTCTATTGAAGTGTAGAATTCGGGTTACAAGATTTTTCCTCTCCCCTCTCTCTACCCGTACAGGGGTATTTATAGGGTTTGAGGATGGAAAAGGGGAGAGTACATTTTTGCCCTCAGATTCGGGGAACTTTACAAGGGTACGGTCGTCATTTCCCAGGTATAGAAGATATTTTGGGATAATTTCTAGGTATCTTCAGGGAATATTCTCTAGCATCTTTGGTAGAATTCCTAAGCACGTCAACGCAGTCCCTGACAATGCCGACGCAGACCTTGATGGCAACGGACATCGGGACGATCATCGGTGACGTCGGCGTAGTCCTCGTTTTGGCGTCGTCGACGTAGATTTCGACGATGACGGACGTCGAGGACGTCGAGGTTGCCCTTGGCGGTATCGATGACGTAGACTTTGACGATGACAGACGTCGAGGTTGCCCTTGGCGGTGTCGAACATAGATGAATCGGAACAATAAATCATAGGAAAATAATTTATTGAATCAAACTCAATGTCTAACATGCAAATAATAGTAGGTATACAAGGGAGAAAAGGGGAGGACGAGGCGGTGGCCACGGCGGCAGCATAACGCGCGCGTGGGGAGTGGTGGCTTGGAGGGGTGGCGCCCCCTCCTTCTCCTTCTTCCTTTGCTTCCATTGATGTATTAGATGAGTTCTTGGGTGGATGATGGCTGTGGAGAGGTGGATAAATTTGTGCCTTCGTGGTGTGTAGATTGGTAACAAGACGACAAGGGTTTTTTTCCCTTTAAATAGCCTTGCAAGTCTTTCATAAGCCATCTGATCAAAACACCTTTGATCTAAGGGCTCTTTGGCATCTTTAGAGCCTTCCACAGCCTTCCTTATCCCCTCACAAATTCAATGCAAAAATAACACGTTCAATTTGGAGTTGAATCAACAAAGTTATGCCAATTCCAGAGCCTCCTGTCGGGCTCCGTAATGGACATCCGAAAGTCTAGGTTTTGGATATGTTGGAAAATTCATTTATTCAACCAGAGTCCGAGTAAGGTTGTTTTGCCCATTTTGGGGTATCTCAACAAGAAGAACAACTTTCATGTTGTTAACTTTCTGATTTGAGGATATATAGATGACGAAAATTGCCAAAAATCATATTTCGCCTCCTGAAACTCATCGGGATTGTCTTGGAATATCTCATATTTCTATGAAAACTCCATTAGGGTCCCAAGACATCATCCATCTATAATAAATTAAATAAAAAATAAAAAAATACAAAAGTATGCAATGTAGGTGATAGAGAGGGAATTGTGCAATAGTGAAGAAACGAATGTTAACAAAAAGAAATAATGAACACTTTCTCAATTATATGCAATGAATGAGAAAATAAACTAGATATATTTTGGACGTATCAAGCTCCCCCAAACATAAACCTTTCTCATCCTCGAGAAAGAAAAGAAATAGAAAAAGAAGTATTTACTCTTTTGTTGCATTTTAAAATTATAGCACTTACCCATGTTATTTAAAACATGAAAGCTTAACCAAGATATAATGAACAAATAAAAATTCTATACTTTCTCAATTATTAATCTACAACAAATTTCTTTCTACGAGAGCTTTTGGTATTGCACTAACAGATCAATATCAAGCATAAATCTAGCAAGCATGTGCAACTCAATATTTCCTCCAATCCATGACAAAGAGAGTAAAAGATAGATCACATTATGAGAGTGAGTAGCACCATTAGTAGCTTTCAAGGTTTGAACACTAAATCACAAAGATACTTAATTTTACATATCAAAGTATAAGCAATAATGGCTACTCCAAATTCATCTCAATTAAGAACATTTTTATGTTCTATCAAGAGTAGTCTTTAGTAGAACCACTTCATGTTTCAAAATTCATCTCACTAATACAATTTTTTTAAGTAGCCCTACCCATAAGCAAAATTTGGCTATATATGTAGAGCTTGGTAAGGGTAAAATGAAGTCTAGATCAACAAAGTTAAACAATAATCCAAACAAGTTAGAAGTCCCGTCATTCCAGTCATTTAGAAAAATATTATCAACGAAAGAATGGACTTGATCAAGAAAAAAGAAAGGCCCATGCAACACAGAGTGACCCAGAGGCACTAGTAATGTCCTCGGTTTTGATGTTACATGGGAGTAGAGATTGTCATATGCATAATTGAAATTGTATGACATGGAAGTGATGCTCTCTAATAATATAAGTGAAGCATAAGAACAAATAAATAAGCTACCAACTGATATAAGTGAAACACGTGAGCAAAAGTGAATGCTCTCAAATGATATAAGTGAATAACATGAGTAAAATGAGTGCTCTCTAAAAATATAGGTGAAAATTATGAGCTAACAATGCTACTGCTACTGCTAAAAACTAGGTACATAGCCTACATATGATCCATCTCACATAAAAGAATAATTATAGTATTTGAAGAACCTGATACCTTTCTTCTACCTTTTTTTTGCTCCACCACCACCACCGGACTACTGCGAGGAGAGCCCACTGCACCACAAACCAGAGAAGAGCCACCATGCACTCTGCCGAATTCGACCACCTCGCTGCTGCCCACAGGCCTAACCGGCCCGCCTCTCGCACACCACCACTGGGCCGCCACTTGCGAGCATCGATGAGCAAATCTAGGCTAGGGCAAGGATGCACCCCTGCTGCCTTGCCAGATCCACCGCTCCACCGGCGGGATGGGCCGCTCCACCGGAAGTAGGTAGTCATGTCACCGAGAAGGGCCGCGTCGTCGGGGGGATCCGCCACACATCCAGGAGCCAAGATCCACTGTTGAGCAGCGCCCGGGGGACGAGAACCGCTAGCCACAGTTGCACGTCCCTGCACCTTCGCCTTGTCACGCCGCCAGCCCAAAGCTCTACTCCCAGATCTACTACCCAGGAGGAGCCCGCCTACACCAGCAAGATAGGGGGCGTCCCACGCCACCAAGGGCCGGCACCAACACTGAGCCGTCGGAGGAGTGTAGCACCGAGTCACCGAAGGGACGCTGCTGGCCGCCCATGCCGTGACCCCTCGATACCGTAGTAGCATCACAAACATCCGCTCCACAACACTAACCAAAAACGTGCCGGCCATCTTTGGTGGTAGGTCTCGTGTGGCATACCCGGTTTTAAGGTCAGATAAACGCTTTGTTTCCTGTACTAGTCCCATGATCAGTAGCCAATACACATAAGTTACTTAATAACATAGTCATACAATACGGAGTTCGATACACAAATAGCCAATATGGTCTTTATTCTTATATACGAGGCCTATTTTTCCGAATAAAAGATTGCAGCGGAAAGATACACGTGGCATATTGCCCATCATATGCCAAACCAACAGGCTACTGACTGGGGTAAAGCCCTACGCTTCATAGTCCCTGTCGATATCTTCAGAGTGGTACTCCTTGTCTGGCCAAATCAACAAGCTAGGTGAGTACACTGAATATACTTACAAACTCTCCTCTAGGGAGAATAACACGGATATATATGCAAGGTTGTACCAAGAAGTTGGCTCTAACCTATGTCTCATGCTGTGTGAGAGAGTAAGTTTTCATCCAAAGTACTTAAATAGATTATGAAAGCATTTTCACAAACAAGCTCGGCTTTGCCGAACCATGACAACGTCATATGTTATCACATCTTTTAACTTCGGCTGTCCGCTATGGGTATGGCTTATCACTCTCATTAGATAGTCAGTTCTACCTCACTGTAGAATGACTTTACTCTCATTTTCACACCTCCCGTCTTACGTGGGGAGCTCTCAAAGTTACCCTGCAAGCACATCATGCTTATGTCCTTAAACCCATAACCCATTTTGGTTTTTTGAAAGCCTAGTCTAACTAGGGTGTGGCCCATCAGGTTGTCCATGATCGCGGACGCGGATATACGAATAGATTTTAACACTCTACAGAGGTTGTATAGCTCTACCCACAAGATGTAAGTCACCCTTGTTGCCAAGCGCTAATGGATACACTACACGAGGTGTACTAGCAGGGTTATTACAAGGAGACTTTTCATTGGAGTAGCCCTAGCGATGAACCAGCCAGATGGACATAACCAACCCTAATTTGAATCAGTAACATCACTACAAATAGAGTGGTGCTCCAACTTTGTGTCGAGCATAACCTTGTACCACAACGGGAAACCTCTGTACAGAAGACGGAACCTCATCTGCACACTACACACTGCCTACGGGTTCACACACTAGTACCATACCGACTACTAGGTCAAGTCCTTCCCATAAGGACATGTGGATGTATGGGTAGACTTGGACAAGCGGCACTTAGGTTCGGTCCTTAATTGATCTGAGAATGACTCTGCACCTTATCCGTATGACATGGATTAAAATGAGCCACGACAAGCTACACTTTTAAGTATATCACTCCTGAATACACCCGCTTCTTTTCTAACTCAAATCCAAATCATCTTCACTTTTGTTTTTGGTTTGATAAACCTTTTTCAAAAACATCCCATCCTATGGACATTGCTGTCTCTTCGAACACCATCGGACACTTATGGTCCCATCCCAAGTCCTCCTCATATGAGAATTTCGGGGATCCTCTTCTTTTTATAAAACCTAGCTTTTCTACTATGGGGCTAAGCCTCATACATATATACTCTACCTAAATTTCCCATTAATTGTCTCGGGATATGTAGTCCTTAGGGCGATAAGGAATCATTATCAAGCTACGTTTTCTATAGTATGGGTCGTAGCTAACACTACATAAAATACTGGTTTATAGCATATAGCATGCATGTTTCGTAATCAAAATATTTCCTTCGCAAACATGGGATTCAACATGATCAAAGGGGGAGAAGCTTGCCTGGCGAGTCCTGGTCTTGACACGGCAGAGTTCCAAGGTCTCCCTCATGCGAGTTCTGGACATCGAAATCTACAAGTTCGAGAAATCGTCTAATAAGGCAACCATGTAGGGCAACTCCAAATAAGAACCAAATCATGATATGAAAATGCTCATCCAAGTTCTGGACTAGGTGTCTTTCATTATCCCCCTAAGGGTATTAGGCTTTCTTTTGTTGCATGAAATGAAGAGTACCCGCGTTTGCATGAAATGAAGATACCCACGTTAAAAGGGAAGTATATGTTTCATGTTCTTATCTCAATGTCTTTTTAGGGTTTTCCAACTTAAGTGGCTATCAAGGTGGAGTAAGTTTAGTACCATCATACCTCCTGGACTTCAAAATTTTTTGGAGCATTACTTGGTAATTGTTTAGAATATTCTAAAGATTGGGTATATGCATATATATATATGCTTATTTTCAAAATGCTTTGACGCTTGACAAATGGGTGAGAGCAGAGAATTAAAGCTTGTGAGAACTTATGTTTTAAGTCATGGATTCATTTGAACACATTTTTAAACACTTTAGGTTTTTTTTGAAGAATTCATATTTCATGTAATAAATGGACTCTCCACTGCTCTAATATGAAAACTACTAAAATTAAAAGTTGTGTTTGAACTAAAAGGTGGAAAATAATTTTTATATTTCAGAATCGGTGGAACAAGTTAGAAAACCGGTCGGGAACTCACTGAACTGGCCAGAGCAAGCTCAACCGGTGCTGGTTTTAAAAGAGGTTGGGTTTTTCCTGGGAGTTTTGCGATTTTGGTTCAATAGGAATACGCCTTCCTGCGGGACTAACCTAGATGGGGGAGTGTGGCGTACCCGGTTTTTAGGCCGGATACTCCCTTGTGTTTACTGTACCGGTCCCTGGATCAGTAGCCGGTACACACAAATCAACCTGTATATAATTGTCATACACGCACATATCAGAGTACTAATCATAAATAGACTGTCCAAGCCGAGGTATTATACCTGTAGCCCAACGGCTAAAATCTTGCAGCGAAAATTCATACGGTAAATTAGCCCATCAGTATGCCATACCCGACAGGCAACTGACTGGGGTTTACGCCCTAGCTTTCGTGAACACAATCGTATCCTCGGAGCTGATGTCTCTTTCGTCTGGCCAAATCAACAAGCCAGGTGAGTACATGGAATGTATTCGCAAGCATCCCACAGGGGGAATAACAGATGTATTTCATGCAAGGCTTGTTCAAGAAGTGGCTCTACGCTAAGTTGAATGTTGTATAGGAAAGTAAGTTCTTAATCGTAACACAGAATAGTAGATTCAAGAGCATTTTCGAAATCAAGTTTGTCTTTGTCGAGACAGTATTCAATGCTGGACAATCCAGCTGAATAGTCATCAACTAGAGGCCGGTAGCTCCTTCTACCACCTCGAACAATCCTTACAACCTACCCGTGCTACCGCCT
Organism: Stipa capillata; assembly: GCA_019208055.1. NCBI lineage: Eukaryota > Viridiplantae > Streptophyta > Magnoliopsida > Poales > Poaceae > Stipa > Stipa capillata. The sequence continues at coordinate 39,697 of JAGXJF010004699.1, forward strand.
CACGACCCGGGCTAGGTTTTCTCTTCTGCAGTTCCTCACTACCAAACTGTAGCTTAAACTGCTCACTGTGGACACGTCATGCCCACGTCCTTAATCCCTCTCCCAAGTTTTCGCAAACAAAACTCAGTCTAACCAATGTGTGACCTTACCAGTTCATGTCCATAACTGAGGACGCGGCTATTCGAATAGTTTTTTAACACTCTGCAGAGGTTGTACGGCTTTACCCACAAGATGTAAGTCACCCTGGGTATACTTTGCGATGTATACTGACAGGGGTATTACAACGAGACTTTTCGCCCATTTCCATACTAGAACTGGACCCGCTAGATGGGTAACCCAACTTTTGCGTCCCAGACCAAAAATGAGACTCTCCACCTTTGTGTCGAACAACTACCTACGTCCCAGACGGTGGAGGCTCTCTAGAGATCGCAATCCATCTAGTCACTATACTTCCTACTGCCCACGGGTCCAGGTTCTAACATTTGACAGGATACTAAGCCAAGTCCTTCCCATAAAGGACATGTGGACGTACGGTGTGGAACTGGTTTAGCGGCACTTAGGCTCAGTCCTTGGTTGATTCGAGCAAGACTCCACATTTATCCTCGCCAACCAGGCTGCCACCTGTTACTCTACCATCCCTGGACTGCCCTTACCATTCTCACCCGAATCAAAATCATCCTTCATTTTATTTGGCAAATATTTATTTTAAACGGTCTCCTCGGAAAGCACTTGCAATCCAAGGGTTTTAATCCCATGTCCGAAGGAGTTTGTAAAAACCGATCAAAAAATTGGTTTTTAACTAAAGCAGAACTAAGCATGGCTAATGCCTATACCCTTATTATTTTGTCGGTTGCATAACAACCGACTAAATATGTCTAGGGCTACAAGGGTCGGATTTTCAGACCTAGGGCATATGCACCTACTGGGTATAGCTAGGTCTAGCATAAAATATCGTTGATATCCACATAGCATGCACGGTTCGCAAACAAAATAATTAAATTTCACACATATGGGATTCAACATGATCAAGATGGGAATGCTTGCTTGGCAAACTGTATGGCCTGAAACTTGGTCTTGATACGGCGACGCCCGAAACATTCCTCGCGAAATATCACAACATCGTAACTACACATTGGAAGAACATCGAATAAACAACGGTGCAAGGAAGATCAAATTAAGAACCACAATACAATCACGCGGCACATCAACCACGTACAGAACTTAGAACAAGCTAGGGTTTTCAAAATGAAGAGATGGAATTATAACACATAATGCGAAGGTTTTTGCATATTAGAATATTAGGTTTTGCATGTTTTTAACTTATTAGCATTTGAAAGCTTTTAGCCCTCATATAAAGTTTGGGTCCAGGGTGCATTATACAGGTTTCAAAGTTTTTAGAAAACTATATTAAACTATCAGAGTGAGATTAAAAAGACATGTGTGCACATATATGTACATTCGTGCGTATAAGAGGTGGATTGCACTTAATGGATTTTCAAAACCCTCACTGTTTTTATGGTATGAAAGGTTTTGAAGATAAGGATATATCAAAACTAACATTACATGATTGGTTTTATGCAACAAGGAATTAACTAAGTTAACTATGCTTAAGGAAGGTATAACATGCTCAGATGAATTGATTTCAAATTTGAAAATTCAAATAATTTCAAAATTATGAAATTGGTACTGTTGGATAGGATTTGATTTTAGATGAATATAGGAAAAAGAATGAGGTTAATCGGAGCTACAACGGAGGAGATATGGACTTACGAAGTTTTGCCGAGAGGAAAATGGAGAGGGAAAATATTCTGGATGATGACGCCGGAGGCGTAAAGAAGGGAAGGCGTCTTCGGCCTCGGGATGTCGAAAAATGGGAGAACACGGGAGGGTTTACGCTTTCCCTTTGGGAAGACGCACAAGGGCATTTGCGCTTGACCTAAATCTGAGAGTGGGCCGACCTGTTGGTGGGCTTGGGCCGGCTGCCTGTGATTGTTTAATCCCTAAGCGATTCTTGGCCGTTATTCCCGTGGGATTAAGGAGGTAAGTGGCCGATGCAGGTATACTTCGTCTCGGGAATGAGCTACCGGCGGCGAGCACAGATGGGCGAGCGACGGGGCCAGGATTGGCGGCGCCTCGGGAAACTCCTCTGCAGAGTAGCGGAGGCAGACGGCGGCGTGTCCGACCACAGCAATGGCAGAATCGGGAGGAGGGCGCCGGGGCGCAGTCATGGCTTTGGTGGCGGCCAAGGGGAGGGGCGGACGCGGAGGCAGCTCGGCCGTGGCGGCAGATCTGGGTAGATGCGTTTTGGTAGGAGGAGTTGGGGCCACGGCATCGGGAAGTGAACGGAAGCTTGGGGAAAATGCTCGGGCGCTCGGCTGCTATGGAGCTCGGGAGAAATGCTAGCTGAGGGGAAGAAGCTCCAGGAGGGAGAGAAAGGATTGCTCGGTGCTCAAGAAATAGAGGCAGCAAAGGGTGTGAGGGGTTTCAAGCAAAGGAAGAGAAGGGATGGGGCTCAGGCATGGGGGAGAAGGGGCGGTGGAGCTGCTCGGTGCTGGGGAGTAGCAAGATACTTGCTGTTGGAGGGACTGGGGTAGCAGCTCGGCTTGGGGAGCTTAGTGAGCTATGGAGAAGAGAGGGAACCAGGAGGGAAACGAAGCTCAGAAGGGCGCTCGGGCACCGGAGCAGCAAAAACAGCAGAGGATGATGGAGTGGAGCAGCTCGGTTGGCATTAGAGTCAGCTCGGGCGCTGGAGTTTGAGCCATGGAGGGAGGAAGGAGAATAAACAGCTCGAGCGCTCAAGAACAGAGAAAAAAAGAAGAAACTTGAGGCTGCTTGGAGAAGAACTTGGATGCTTGGAAGGAACTCGGCTTGCTTGTAGCTGAGCAAAGAGAAGCTTAGGTGGTGTTAATGGCAGTGGGGAAAAGTTCAGAGGAGGGAGAAGCATCTGAGGGAGTAAAGTTAGAGCTTGGGGAAAGTGGGGAAGTGAGCAGCCTGGCTTAAATAAGAGAAATTGGAGGGGAGCTTGTGGCAGCTCAGGCAGTGAAGGAGATGAGGCAGTTCGGCTTGGCTGCTTGGGTGCTCAGGTGAGAGAGTAGTGAAGAGGAGAAGAGGAGAAGACCAGCACATTGGGGCAGGTGGAGATGGGGAGTAAGCCAGGAGTAGGTGGGAATTTCAGCTCTTTATTGACCTGCGGGAGTTAGATAGGAGCAGGGAGAGTAATGGAGGGGGTGGCCGGTGCTGTAACAGAGGGGAAGGTGTCATGGGCATACAGCAGGAGTTAGGCACCGATCGATGAATGCTCAAGAAAGGAGAGCAGTGCTTGCTTAGTAAAAGTAAAGGCATGGCAAATTAGAGGAGAGATATTGGGGAGGAAGAAGATGACCTGCGGGTCATGGGTCCACATGGAGGGGACAAAGGAACTAATCGGTTGGTAGCCCTTGTGTGGCTGTAGCAGCGAAGGAGAAGGAATTTGACAGGGTGAGCAGAGACGACAGTGCATTCCTCTCAGGATTTATGAGGACACAGAAGTTGAACACAAGAAGCAAGGTTCAATTGCAAAAATAGGTTCCTGGCGGGAGGAGGGAAGAAAGACTGCACGGGGAAGAAACTATACTCAAAAAGTCTAAGAACTTATTAGCTTGTGGAACTAAATTAATCTAACCATTGGCTGAAATCACTGCAGGAAATATATGACCTTATTGCAAGCACAAGCTAGGTATACAAGGATTAAAATAAAACAAATCTAAAAGTTTTTGCATTTTGACATACCGTTGTTTAAGAATATTCACAATATACTCTCATGATTTATTTGGAGTTGGTTGTGAATACGAAGTGCATGGGATCTAAAATATGGGGTTTCATTTTAAATGTTGAGCGAGGCAAGGAGTTAAGGTCGTAAACATTTGATCAGAGACAGGAGGGCTACTACGAGTAGCTTGAAGGTCCATGGGCAAGCCCCAGATTGAGGTGAGGACTAAGGAGTTAGGGCTTTGGACTTCCCTCTACTCAAAAGAAGCAAATTGAGGTTCAGAGTGTATGTGCTCACATACACATGGAATTTAAGCATATAGGGTGGCGATAAAGTTGGAATGAGCAAAAGAGGTCATGGTAGGCTAGAGTTCGAAAAATGTCACTCGTATACCTGTATATACACAAACGGATAGAAGGGTTAGGATTAGTCACATAGGAGAGAGTGAAGGAAATAAACTTGATGAAAGTTCTGATCACGAGTGTCGAGAGGAAGGGAGACCAGATAAGAATAGAAGGGTTGAGCATTCGGAAGTATCGTAAAAACAAGGATGAATTGAGGGTCAGCACGCGAGTGTCCGAGTTCACTGGACCATACATAAATAAGGGAGGAGATTGCCGAAGGCATTAGAGGGGTACACTAGGGTATGTACTCTAGGAGAGAAAAAAGGTGGCGGGGTGCCTACCGGGATATATACACATATATACCCATGCATGTACACCTAGGGCGATATTCACATCTGCAATGAGGCGTTCGGGTGATAGACGGGCGCGGGCACCTACCTATATAGGTATACGCATGTGAGGAGTTGCGGGTGCATGTGGATAGACACGCAGGAAGTCTGGAGGGAAAAGATAGGCAAGGATTGCCTTACGTCGAGGGACGCAAGGTTGAATTGGTGAAAGGATCAAGAGGATGGTGGTTTGAACCTTTCTACTGAGAGGAGAAAACAGAGTTTTAAGTAGGTTTATTTAAGAGAATATTATTATTATCGCAAAAAGTTTTTGTTAGCCCCAATTTTTGGGTTTCAAAAAATCAGGGTGTGACAGGGAGGGGCCTTTACTTAACAACAGTGGGCCACACGGGGCTACACAGGCCCGCTTGTCGGTCGGAGGTTGGATCGGTGCAATCCGTGTGCATTAAGGAAGAAAAGAAAAGGAAAGAGAGAGGAAAGATGGCGGTAGCTCGGCAGCTATTACCGATGGCAAGTGGGTGGAGGCGATGGTATCAAGCTTGGGATGTCGCAGCAGCCCGACTTGTGGTACAAAGGTGCCGACAGTGGCTGGGCATTCGATGACCAGGTCTAGGGGAGTAGACGGCGGTCCGGTGAGCCATTCCGATGAGCTATAGCTACAGGAAGGAAGGGGAAAAGATAAGGCGAGGTAGAAGGAGCTCGATGGCACAGAGAAGGGGAAGATGGGGCAACCGGTTGGTCGGGGTATGGTGAGCAACCATGGCAGGTTCTCACCGGTGGTGGAGGAGTGCTCCTCTGGCAGCTCTAGTGGTGGGGTGAGCGACTAGGGGAAAGGTGAAGACATGGGTGGGAGAGTGTGGGGGGAGCAGATGGGGCTCGGTCCTGGCTTTACAGCCACACACCGGTGCACACCGCACTTGATGCATGAGTGGCGAGCTCGGCACGGTAGCAGCGCAGGATCCTTGGGGCAAGGCAGGGCACAAGGAGAGGTCAGCGAGGTCTCCTGGCATGGCGACGCAATGAGGCAGCCAAGGCATCAGCGGGCGGCACGCTGCGGTGTAGTGTGCGTGTTGTGTGTGCACTTGGCCATGCTATGTGCGCGGCCAGGGCGTGGCCACGAGCAGCATTCGCATGTCCTGGAGCGCATGGACGTGATCGGGAGTGCACACACACGTCACTGTGCAAGCATAGCATAGAGTAGATGGAGCAACGAAGTTGGGCACCAAATGCTAGCGAGGAACAGATGAAAGAGTGAATGCCATCGATGCCAAGAACTAGGGATTGGAGGGAGCTCTTTTTTGGGAGTTGTTCTGGAGGTGCCCCTGGTAGGGTTTCTAGGATCAAGTAAGGTTAGAGGAATTATTTGGGATTTTTCTGAGAAGGTTTGATAGAGATTTCATGTAGAGAGAACTTTAGAGCAGAACTGTTCGATGAAGTCTATTAAAGATTTTTGAATTGGAGATGCTCATCTTTTTGCATATCTGAGCTAATAGAGGCATGTAGAGGGTGGTGTGATTTTATGAGAATTTTTGAGTTTTATTTTGTAGGGTTGTAGTTCAAGGTCCAAAACTGCTCCAAATTCAGATTTGAATGGGTTTAAATATATGTGAACTGGACCCCACAATTTTACTTTATATTTAGGTGAGCAATAGTTTTATATGATTCCTGAAATTTTTCCAGAATTTTTAGAGCACAGGAAATACATGTGATATTGCTTTTAAGGTTTCTGCCCTAAAGAAATAATTAAATGAAATGGGGTTAAGGGTAGAGATTTAGGGTTTTGGGATGTGCGATGGCATATATGCTATATTGAAGATAAAAGAGGGTCATCATATGTTGGATTGATGCCATGAGGTCATATGTTGTTTTAGGGTTTTACCTTCTGTCGAGGAAGGAGAGAATTATGGTTATCGTATATGCATATATTGGGATACCTGTGAAAGGCGTGGGTTTATTTCATTCATGACTTTTCTTAATGCATTTCATGATATGGCATGCTCTAAAAATCATCGAGAAACTCCAAATGTGCAAGAGAGCAAGATCATCAAGTATATACATATATACCAGCTAGGGTTTAGCTCTCGCAAACCAAGCTTAGAAAATCAGGGTGTGACACTACGCCACCGCTGATGGTGGCAAGAAGAGGCACGAGAGGAGAGTTCTAGGGTTAGTGTTTCGGGGGGCCCCAGTGTCACCCTTGAGAGCGACACGAGAGGCAGCGAGGGCGGGCAGAGTGTTCTATCCTACCAATTGTGTTCCCTCTTAATGAAAACAGGGAATGTGTACCTGAGTTGGTTACGTCACTTGTGTTAAAATTTTGCTAAAGATTTAAGTTGTCCTACTCATCATTAACTGGTAACGAGGTTGCAAACGGACCATAAGTCCATAACCACCAACTACTGATATATTTATAGGAATAAAGATAACAATTGAACTAGATGCGATAAGTGTGATGCTATCAAGTACCCAATATGAGCCTTACAAGTTGTTCAAAATACATAAAACCTTGCATGGATTTCGTAGTGAACCTCACATTCACTGAAAATAGATATTTCCTTTCCTGTGAAATTCTTATAGAGTTTTCATATGGGCTAAAATCAAATCTGTTGTTTTACACTCATTGGCTCTATATTAGACCGCGTCGGTTGGGTCAGGGCCAATTCCTCTTCATTTCTCAGGTAGCCCAACTCTAGCTCTTCTGCAAGACCTATGGATGATGGTGAAAACATGCTCCATCCTTTTTCCTTTACCATTTTCAAATATTAATATGTTGGTTGTATGCATCGATCGATGTAAAGACCGGATGCACTTTTTCTTTATCTATTTTTTTTAAAAATGTTAATGATCTCTTTGTTAGTTCAAGTCTGCCATGACCTTACTGTTGGAAATATGTCCTAGAGGCAATCATATAGATGACCATATTTTTTATTCATGATTTATTATATAATATCCTTGAATATTATCTTTAGTATTGATTAGTAAGTACGTGACTTACTTGTGAAACTCCATGTTGATATATGTGAAGATTATTCTAAAAGTAATCCCTTGTGGTTAAAACATATGGCGACACATATGTGTAGACTAGCATATGTATTGGTCGATGGCCATGTTTCACAGGTCACAGATATAGAGATATCAAACCAATAATATGGACATGTGTTAGAGAACACGGCGTTGGATCGACCCACCACGAGACACATTGAAAACGTTGTATTCTTATATGTCATATGTTGGTCTCATATGTAATGTGTATGATGCATCCTTAGACTCCAAGATATGATTTGCCCCTCTGTTACAACGAGAGAGAGTCTAGGTCTCTCGAATGATCGGATCCAAAAATGCATGACCATGCTACTCGTGGTTAAAGAGTTAACCATACGTAGGGATTTCGATGCATGTGATTAATAAAGATGGTTAAGCTATCCAAACAAGTACGACATATACTCGCCTTGGGTTTGACCGATATCGTAAGGCAAAGGGAATGCATATAGTTGAATATTGTAGATGTTTGTTTAATTTGATCTTTATGTACACTTAGGAGTTGGTGCGTTCTGCTAGGGAACGCTAGCAATTAGTGACCAAATAGGAGTACTTGCGTCATGTCTAAGTACAAATAGGCCTATAGGGTCACAACCTTAAAGGGTTAAACCCAATTAAGATTATGGTCCGAATTCTATTGGGCCTCGAGTCCAAATAGGCCTCTAATGTAGAAATCCATTATAGAGACGACTATATAAAGAGAAGGGGCACCGACATTAGAGTCAACCAATTTAGAAATCCTAAAACTCTAGCCGTCACCCCTCCCATGTCCAAGCCGTGCCGCCCGAAGCTAGCATTCCAGCACACGGTGTTCCTTCCCTGTACGTGTGGATACTTTGGAGGTGTTACTACTGTGATGCTAGGACGATCTGTGACTTGGGGACTCGCGAGAAGGTAATACGACTATATTTACACTGACGCGTTAAATTGACTCTACTTCCACTATGAGTTTGCACGTTTAGCGGTAATCCCGTAATCTAAAACAACAATAGTTTCTGTTTAATGCAGTAAAATTATTTTAATTAATGTTCATATGGCCTATCCATTTCTCAACACTTCATGCACGGTACAAGCTTACACGTCTTATGCTAGTGGTACTTCCGACCTCCTTTTGCACGGTGTTCTGAACCTACCGATCGCAGACGGAAATAAAATATAAATACGCAGTTGTTGAAACAGATAACCAACAGCTAAATATAGAACTAGTACAATACACATTGTCTTGGCCAATTTCTTTCAGCGACGTATTTCCTTCAGTTGCTAATTAATTGCAAACTGATCATGTTTGATTTGCAGAAATATTATTAAAAATGATGGGGAAACAGCAAGACTCATATTTCTCATATTTCTTTGAGAGACAATGAGAGTATCTAAGTCAATGATTATCATAGTGACAATCAGACCAAACATTTGAGAGCATGATCCAACATCTTGTTCCACAGGCATGGATCCTCTGCCATTGCTCCGGATAATTTTTGTCACGACCCCATTTCTCAGAGCCGCGACGTGTTGCCTGTAACTGCCCAGGATGTTGCTCAGTTGCGGAGTGGTACAGTTACATCATCAGCACAACGTTTAAAACATCCGGAATATATTACATCACAACAAAATAGTTTGACAGCGGCATAATTTGTACATCAGACTGGGGCATTTGAGCCCAAAAGTTTGCATTACAAAAATGGACCTAAACCACAGGTGCCGAGAGCGCGGATAAGACCTAAAATGCGTAGTCGTCTCCGTCGAGATATCCTTCTTCATATGGACCTTCGTCATTGTCCTGCGCATCTGATTATATATCGTGCAGTAATGAGTACGCGACGTACTCAGCATGCCACGTTGGGAAATTATTCTAATTAACTACATGCATGGGATTTCGAGGGGTATAGGGTTTTAGTACATTATCTAGTAGATGCATAGTCCTAACTTCGCCTTAGTAATTGAAATCACTGCGCTTAAAACATTTTCATACAAGTTGTTGAGTTCAAGTAACCCTACCAAGTCTATGACAAGTTCAATTAGTCATCATCAAAACTACTTATGCTTCGTATCGAGAATCACCTCTAAACACAGCTCCATTGACTGGGAGCACGCGTATTCGAATACCATTTGATTGACTCTGCCACATGATTACCGTACCTCTTGGTGTCACTGCAGTCACACACACTCCTACTGGTGTGTCGACAGAGGTAGGTCAACAAGGCTTTTTATCTGCTCTATCTTTTGAAGTTCCTACCGAGGAACTTCATCACTCGCACTCCCGAGAGTCGACGGGCCAAAGTCAACTGCCAGATTCAGGAGTCGGGTGAGTTCCAGTTGTGATTTCCTACCGAGTAGCCTATCACCTCCCTCGCTTCTAGGCCATCCAGAGAAGTGGAATGGCAAGCTAGTCTGTAGACGTTTAGCAGGTAGAGCAGACTTACTGGGCTCGGCCTGGCAGAGGAAAAAAAATAAACAAAAAGAAAAGAAAGGCGCCGGGTGGGCCGGCCTGTTAGGGGAGAAGGCCGGCGGCCTGGTGGAGAAATGGCCGAAGGCCTGCTCGAGGGGCAAAAGGGGGGCATCGGGGAGAACAGGGGAGGGGCGTGGCCGGCGGCGGCAAGGGAGCAATTTGCCGCCGGGGAGATCGCCGGAGCCAAATTGGTGAGTCGGGGAGCGTTCGCTGGAGTTGGGGATCTCATTTTTGGTGAAAATGGGAGGAGGTGCTACGGGAATTAGGGCTAGCGACGAGGGGAGGCGGCTCAGGTTGAGCTTGCCGGAGGGGAAGGAAGGGGAGAGGGAAGGCAGCGGGCTCGCCGGTGTCCAGAGAGGGAAGAGAGGTGGTGGAGGGGCTCAAGAGGAGGAGGAGTCACTCGGGGTTGCTCGGGAGCTAGGGGAAAGAGGAGAGAAGGAGATCGGCGGCGGAGGGGCTCTTGGCTTACCTCGTCGGAGTGGGGGAAAAGGCGGTGGCAAGTCGTCAGGCTCGGGGAGTTGCTCGGGAGGTGGACGGGGGCTTGGTGTGCGTGGGAAGGAAGCTCGGGAGCGTGGGGCGAGGGAGAAATGGGGAGGGGAGGGAGGCGGAGCTCGGCAATGCCGGCTTTATAGCCGAGCGGCAGGGATAGAGAGAGAAGGCACCGGTCGGGTGCTGAGCTCGAGGTAGTCGGACTCGTGGCGACGGCAAGGATTGCGTGGCGCGCGGAGGAGCTCGGCGAGGCATGCGGGAGCGAGGAGGCGCGAGGGGCAGTGACAGAGGAGCAGAGGAGGCGCGGAAGTCCAGCGACGCGTGGAAAGTCGCCTCAGGCACGGCAACGGTGGAGCGGGCCCCGCCTGGCTCCGATGCCGAGGATGGACGGCGCGGCGTCGTCACCGGTTCCTCGGGTGGCGCGAAGAAGAACGCCGGGTGACGGTAGGTGGCGACGGGAACGGAAGAACGGGGAGGGGAAACAGGGAGATGGTGGGCTGGGGAAGCGACGGGCTGAGGGAGAAGAGAAGAATTCAGCCCAGCTGAGGATTTTGAAAATTAAAAACTTTTATAAAAATTTGATTTGTCACAATTTTGAATGCGCATCTTGTCCAATGAAAGAAAAATCAAAGGGCCAGAGCAAACACAAACACAAAAAAAGATTATCTTTGCTTAATAAGTTAGAGTACACAAATGAGACAATTAAAGTCGTTTCCTGCTGATGGAAATCCACTTATTAGCAAAGCAACCTGTACTACTAATGGTGGCACAATCTATTATGATCCTAATTCACTTACTCCTATCAGAGAATGGAAAATGAGGGGATCTTGGCCGTGGCGCTGACGAAGTGACAAACCAACAACCAACCCCATCTAGCTTTTCCTAAGGCATCATTATCTTACACATCTACCTTCTCACCTACTAATACTAATATTGCCTTAAATACATGTCGAACTGTCCAATGCAAGATAGGCACTTGGTTCTTCTCATCTTTTTTTCCATAAAGTAGGGCTTTGTGGCGGAAGCCAGAACAAAGAATCCCTTGTAATTAGCGGCTGGAGGTTGAAGCCTGAAAGCATGACAGATCCTTATTGCACACTTGTCCACGGTTACAGAACAGGGATAGATCATGGATCGACTAGCTGTCATTGTTTACTTCTATTCAATGTGAGTTGCTTGCAAGTAAGAGATTGATAAGGCCTAGTGGTTGTTAAATTTCTATTGGTCGCCAAGCACCTTCCCCGGAAAGGTGAGTCGCTCGGCGATCTTCAGCGCCCAGCCTTCCATCATCGATCTCGTGGTTCCCTCGCTCCGTCGCCCCAGTCTGTGTCATGAGGAGCGGAGGACCCAGATCCATAGGTGGGGCCGGATCTGCTTCCATGTCGCCGGTTTATTTGATCAGCGGCGATGGCTTCCTCTGCGGCGTCCCCATAGTGGCGGAGGAGCGTCTGATGTTCATTCATCGTCTCAAGGTCCTGCGGCTTGCCGTGGGCCAGTTCATGCGGCGTCAAAACTCTTGTGTTTCCTCCATCGTTCCCGTGTGGCGCCGGCCTCCATGGAGTCCCTCTGGAGTAAGGAGGAGGAAGATGCAGAGGGGCCTGTGGTTTTCAATGTAATTTTGTTGTTGCTCATGGCCTTTGTGCAATTGTTCCATCTACTGTACCATGTACTGTTCCATTGTTTTTAACATAATCATGGTTTTTTCTTCAATTTTTTCTTTCTATTGGTCTCTCCTGGTGCATTCGGGTTATGTATGGGTTAGCTGCGAGTAAGATGGACTAGCTGTGTAATTTTTAAAAAGCCTCTATTGGCTGCACATTTGGTCGTTTTCTTTTGTCAAATTTTCTGTAGCCGCGCATTTGATCAATGTTTTCCGTAGACGCATATGTTCTAACTTGTTGCACATCTATGACTGTCTTTTTAATGCAGAAGTACACAATTCAGAATCGTGTGCGCTTCATCTATACAAACCTAAAATCCAAACTCTTAAAAGAAGTTAAATATTTGCACGAATGTTGCATGGAAGGCTACGATGATCCGGGAGGGCACCGGTTTTTCGTACGTGGCTTGTACCGGAGATGTACGGTATTGAAGATATTGTTCGACATGATGGTCGAGGTTTGAAGGCATCACAAGAAGATTTGGTGATGCGATTTGACATGACATGAAGCTACTCAGGACAAGTCCTAGCAAGGCTCGATGCAGATTGAGATAAAATGTTGCTACATAGGACAAGTCCTAGGCAGGTTCAGGGTTGATTAAAAACTGAACCTAGGCGTATTAAGATGGCCTCAAATGAAAAAGTGGTCAACATGAAAGTTGTGCGCGTTGTCGAGGCGAACAACTTTGCCTTTTGGACCAGCTCAATCCGAGGTCGTATGCGGCCTGTGGGTCACAATCAAGGATCAGGACAGATGTGTTCGTATTGGATTAGGACTCTGTTTAGGGTTTCTTTAGGCCACGAAATTCCCTCTTTAAATAGAGGGGTCCAGGTCACGGTTTAGGGGATGAACGTGAGGGAACTCAGAGTTTTAACCTAGAGCTATTCTTGGAGAGTTCTTGGATGCACGATCGCATCTTCTGTAATCGATCGACATCGTTGCAATAAGTGATTCATGGGCGGTGTCATCTTTGTTTCTTCTCAGATCTTCATGGAACCTTCGTGCCAGATCTTTCTAACACTTTGTTGCAGGTTTCTCACGAGATCACGGGAAGTTTGTGTTGCGGTTAATCCATCCTTCTTGCTGTTCCTCGAAATTGGTTCTAGATTGATTCTCGTAACTTTCTGTCAGCTGTTACTGTTTTGGTGATATTTTTTGTTTCGTAACTCCGATTGAGCTGATTCTTGTTGCGTTGGTTAGATAATTTCCATACCTTTCGTTGGATTATTCATATGCAATTTTTGGTTTAGCAGATCTAAAGTTACAGCTGTTTTTACTATCACGAACAGATTAGAGTTTTAGGGTTTGAACTTTTGGGAAAAGTTTTAATTTGCTTCCGCGCAATCATTCACCCCCCCTCTGATTGCCTATCTTGATCCCTCAATTGGTATCAGAGCAAGGTTTTTCTAATTTATCTTAACCGGTGATTAGAATTGCTAGACATGGATAGGTATTCTACCAAACCCTGTGTTTTCGATGGTGTTGACTTTCAGTTCTGGAAGGCGAAGATGAAGGCATACATCATGGCGCAAAGCTACGCCATCTGGGAGAAAGTCGCCAAGCCCTACGAGCTTCCCGCGGACGATGCGATCACGCCAACAAACTTGGTCCATGTGGAGAACAACTACAAGGCGAGGAACTACATCATCCAAGGTCTACAACGGAGTGACTTCGACCGTGTCTCTCACCTTGCATCCGCCCATGAGGTATGGAACGCACTTTGGTAGCTATCATGAAGGATCAAACTCAGTTAAGGAGGTGCGTCAGGACATGTACAAAAAGGAGTACATGAGGTTTGAGATGAAAACAGGTGAATCTTTGGATGAATTTTTTGCTCGCTTTAATAAGATTCTCAGCAATTTACGTGCATTAGGTGTTACCTATACTGATGCTGAGGCTTCTAGGCAGCTTTTGAGTGCTTTAGATATGTCCATCTGGGAGATGAAAGTTACATCTATTAGAGAGTCTACTGTCATGAGCACACTTACACTTGATATCTTATATTCAAAATTGAAAACTCATGAATTAGACATTCTTGCTAGGAGAACTGGTTCCAAATCAATTGCTCTGTTACTAACCCTAGCAACTCTAATGATGGTACTTCTTCACATTACTATGCTCTGTCTTCTTTGTCTCAACTAACCGATGAACAGCTAGAGCAATGCCCAGAAGAAGATTGGCACTCCTCACCTCTCGTTTTACATGTGCCCTGCAAAATGTTCGCTCAAGGAAGAGAGGTGGGAACAGCGCTCCAAGGTGTTTTGAATGTGGTGACCCCAATCACTTTCACCAAAACTGCCCCAAGTATTTATCCAAGATGGCGAAAGAAGAGAACGGGGATCGTTCTGCCAAGGAGGACAAGAAGAATAGAGCGCCCCTTCAACATCAAGAATAAGAAGAGGGGTGACTTTGCTCGAGCGGTGGCTCACAGTATCTTCTCGGTCATCAATGAATATGGTGAACCATGCTTGAGTGATGTGGATATCGAATCTGATGAAGATGATGCATCCAAAGACAAACGCGACATTAGTGGGATGTGTCTTATGGCTGGCAGCAAGAGCGCTACCTCCTGCGACGACTACGACAGCGACAACAACAACAACAATGAGGTAGAACTCACTTATGATGAATTACTTGAAAGTGCTAGTAAATTGAGTTCTTTGCTAGACCATGCCACTAAAAGAATTAAGAAATATGACTTGAAAATTGCATCTCTAAATTCTGAAATTACTAGACTCAAATCTATGATTCCTGATGATGATTTTTGCAAGTCTAAACGTAAAGAAATTAATGATGCTAGCATGGATACTTCTGATTGACAGATTCAACCTCTTGTAATAATTGTCATATTCTTGAATTGAGTTGAAAGATGCAAATGCTAGGGTTTCTCATGTTGAAAATGCTTTACATATCCATGAGGGTTTCTCGTGTGCTAATTGTAAAATGGGAAACAAGTCATGGATGCTGCTTGTGATAACTGTCTTGCTTTGTCTCATCAAGTTAATTATCTACAAGCTTCTTTGCAAAAGTTTTCTAGTGGGCATAAAAATCTGAATATGATCTTAGATAAGTCTAAAGTGAGTAAAAATAAGACAGGACTTGGTTTCAATGCTCATGCTCATTTTAAGGCTAATCCACCCACTATTGTTAAATCACATGGTAATGGAATTTTTGAAACATCTAACAAGCCAACCAATGTAATTTTTAAATCTGCTGGCATCATGTCTAATGCTTCATCATCTAGTGCAAATGTAGCTCATACATCACATGCTAAACCTGAAAGTAGGTACACTTGCATTTTTTGTGGTAAATCTGGACATGTTGTAGGTTCCTGTTTTAGACTAGCTAAACTTATAAGAAAGAAAGAAAGCAAGCTAGATCTAATTCCTTCAAGGCACATTATGCTCATCATAATTATGTTGCTCCTCAATTTGTGCCTAGGGTGAATGTTTCACCTTCTATTACTACTTGCACGAGACATGTACAATCTGTCCAATGTATAAAGAAACTCGTGCTTTTGCCTACTCGCCGCATGTCTCAGTACTGGATACCTAAAAGTTTTTTTATCTAACCCCAGTACTGAGAACTCGGCATGTGTTAGTTGTTTGTAGGCACTTCGCGTGAGGAAGGAGAACATATGGCTAGTGGACTCCGGTTGTTCTCGTCACATGACCGGTGATAAAAATTGGTTCTCCTTCCTCACACGTGCATCTCGGGCTGAAAGTATAACTTATGGAGATGCTTCTACCTCTACTGTTGTGGCGAAAGGTACAGTAAAGGTAACCGACAATTTTATGTTCAAAGATGTTGCTTTGGTTGAAAATCTGAAATACAATTTGTTGTCGGTTTCACAAATGATTGATGAGGATCTTGAAGTATGTTTAAGAAAAATGCTTCCAAAGTTTTAGATGCTTCTGGTGATCTTGTTTTTGAGATATCACGCTTTGGGAGAGTTTCTTCTTCAAATGTTAAGCTTAGGTGTCTAGTTGCCAATTCATCTATAGATTATTTTTTTGGCATCGTAGACTTGGACATATTGGTTTTGATCATCTCACTCGTATTAGTGGTATGAATCTTATAAATGGTTTGCCTAAACTTAAGGGAGAAAAAGATATTGTATGCTCTCCTTGTAGAAATGGTAAGATGGTTGCAGGTTCACATGCACGCATTACCAGTGTCATGACTGATGCTCCAGGACAGCTTCTACACCTTGATACGGTTGGTCCATCAAGGGTACAATCTTTTGGTGGTAAGTGGTATGTTTTGGTGATTGTTGATGATTATTCAATATATTCTTGGGTTTATTTTATGGCATCTAAGGATGAGGCTTTTAGTCATTTAAGAGTCTTGTGCATAGATTAAATGTTGAGCACCCAGGATCTTTGAAAACAATAAGAAGTGATAATGGAGCTGAATTTAAGAATTCATATTTAATCTCTTTTGTGATGAATTTGTCATTGAACATCAATTTTCTTCACCTTATGTACCACAGCAAAATGGTGTAGTGGAGCGTAAGAATCGAACTCTAGTTGAGATGGCCCGTACTATGCTTGATGAATTTTCTACTCCTAGAAAGTTTTGGGCTGAAGCTATATCTACTGCTTGTTATGTTTCAAATCGTGTGTTCTTGAGATCTAAAATTGGCAAAACACCATATGAACTACGATTTGGGCGTAAACCTGTTGTATCGCACCTAAGAGTTTTTGGTTGTAAATGCTTTGTGCTTAAATCTGGCAATCTAGACAAGTTTGAGTCTAGATCATATGATGGCATTTCCTTGGATATCCTGCTCATTCACGTGGTTACCGTGTTTATGTTTATGGAACTAACCGACTAATGGAAACCAGTGAAGTGACTTTTGATGAGGCTAGTTCTGGCTCTAGTCCTCTTATTTCTGATGCAGGAACATATGTTCAGGGGGAGGAAATCTTTGTAGATGATGAAGATGAGGAGGAGGATGGCGCGCCCCCTGCTGTTCCTGCACCATCTGTAGTTGTTCCTACAACCTACTACTACTGCTGCTACAGCTGCACATCCTCAAGAGACTACTTCAACTACAAACGTTGGGGATGAGCAAGCTGCTGAGTCAAATATTTCAGCACCCCGACACATTCAGAAAAAGCACCCTCCTGAGCAGATTATTGGAAGCATGACTGAGAGAGTCACACGGTCAAGGTTTATCGATTCTGACTCCCACACTCATTCTGCATTTGTTGCTTCTTTCGAGCCCAAAGATATATCTCATGCATTAACTGATGAATCGTGATCAATGCCATGCATGAGGAATTAGAAAATTTGAGCGTAACAAAGTTTGGACTCTTGTTTCACCTCCTCCTGGTCATACTCTTATTGGAACTCGTTGGGTTTCAACAAACAAAGTGAGGATGGTGTTATTGTTCGCAACAAGGCTAGGTTGGTTGCTCAGGGTTTTACTCAAATTGAAGGTCTTGATTTTGATGAAACTTTTGCTCCTGTTGCTAGATTGGAAGCTATAAGAATTTTTATTAGCATTTGCTGCATCTAAGGGTTTTAAGCTTTATCAAATGGATGTTAAAAAGTGCTTTTCTTAATGGCTTTATTGATGAGGAGGTTTATGTTAAGCAACCACCTAGTTTCGAGAATTCAAAGTTTCCACAACCATGTTTATAAACTTTCAAAAGCTTTGTACGGTTTAAAAGAAGCCCCACGTGCATGGTATGATAGGTTGAAAACCTTTTTACTTGAAAAAGGGGTTTACCATGGGAACGTTGATAAAACACTCTTTGTACTCAAACATGGCAATGATCAACTTTTCGTACAAGTTTATGTTGATGATATTATCTTTGGGTGTGCCTCTCATGCTTTGGTGTCAGAATTTTCAGAAATTATGAGCAGGGAGTTTGAAATGAGCATGATGGGTGAACTTACTTACTTTTTAGGATTTGAAATCAAACAAACAAAGGACGACACATTTTTACATCAAAGTAAGTATACGAAGGATCTTCTTAGGCGCTTTGGGATGGAAAACTGCAATCCCATTATGACACCAATGGGATCTACGACGTCGCTTGATCTTGATGAGGATGGTGAACCTGTTGACCAAAAGATGTACAGGAGTATGATTGGTTCACTTCTTTATCTCGCCGCTTCAAGACCGGATATACAATTTTCTGTATGCTTGTGTGCCCGGTTTCAAGCTTCCCCGCGCGCATCACATCTACAAGCTGTCAAGCGGATTTTCAGGTATCTACATGGCACCCAATCTTTTGGCATTTGGCTTTCTGCTTCCTCTAGTATTTCATTGCGTGCATTTTCGGATGCTGATTTTGGAGGTTGTAGAATTGATAGGAAGAGTACATCTAGTACATGCTTATTTTTGGGTGATTCATTAGTACTTTGGTCTTCTAAGAAACAAAGTTCTGTTGCACAATCTACTGCTAAAAGTGAATATGTACAGCTGTAACTTTAGATCTACTAAACCAAAAATTGCGTATGAATAATCCAACGAAAGGTATGGAAATTATCTAACCAACGCAACAAGAATCAGCTCAATCGGAGTTACGAAACAAAAAATATCACCAAAACAGTAACAGCTGACAGAAAGTTACGAGAATCAATCTAGAACCAATTTCGAGGAACAGCAAGAAGGATGGATTAACCGCAACACAAACTTCCCGTGATCTCGTGAGAAACCTGCAGCAAAGTGTTAGAAAGATCTAGCACGAAGGTTCCATGAAGATCTGAGAAGAAACAAAGATGACACCGCCCATGAATCACTTTATTGCAACACCTGAAAGTGATCACAACAAATAACCAGTACGAGCACAGGTCCACGACTTGACTCAGGGTAAGTTCCACACAATTCACACCGTATTTTCACACAAGAAGCTAATGGATCAGCACACCACTAGCAAAGTATTAAACCCAATATAAGATACCAATCACAACACAAGTATCCATATCACCCAAAGTGATTCATGGGCGGTGTCATCTTTGTTTCTTCTCAGATCTTCCTGGAACCTTCGTGCCAGATCTTTCTAACACTTTGCTGCAGGTTTCTCACGAGATCACGGGAAGTTTGTGTTGCGGTTAATCCATCCTTCTTGCTGTTCCTCGAAATTGGTTCTAGATTGATTCTCGTAACTTTCTGTCAGCTGTTACTGTTTTGGTGATATTTTTTGTTTCGTAACTCCGATTGAGCTGATTCTTGTTGCGTTGGTTAGATAATTTCCATACCTTTCGTTGTATTATTCATATGCAATTTTTGGTTCAGTAGATCTAAAGTTACAGCTGTTTTACTATCACAAACAGATTAGAGTTTTAGGGTTTGAACTGTTGGGAAAAGTTTTAATTTGCTTCCGCGCAATCATTCACCCCCCCTCTGATTGCCTATCTCGATCCCTCACTGGCTCATTCTCTATTTTTTCGCATAGCGCAAGCTGTAGAAGAGCATGATAACTATTTTGTGCAGAAAAGAGATAGTGCTAGAATTCTTTGGTTATTTTCTTTGCAAAAGGTTACCGTAGCATTTTGAATGCTAACTTATGGAGTAACAACGGATGCTACAAATAATTATATTCGAATTGGAAAAAGTACCGCTATAGAGAGTCTTAAAAGGTTTGTGAAAAACTATTGTTGAAGTCTTCGGAGATGAGTATTTGAGATCTCCAAATGATTACGATATTGCTAGATTACTTGAAATTGGAGAGGAAAGATGTTTTCTTAGAATGTTAGGGAGCATAGATTGCTTGCATTAGAAGTAAAAAAAATTACGCTACAGCATGACAAGGCGTGTATACCGGCCAGGTGCACGAGCCCACAATTATTATGGAAGCCATTGCTTCACAAAATCTTTGGATTTGGCATGCTTTCTTTAGTTTGCCAGGGTCTGACAATGATATTCTTCACCGTTCCTCTCTCTTTGCAAAGCTAATCGTTGCAAAGCTAATCGAAGGGCAAGCTTCAGATGTGAATTATACCATCAATGGTCACAACTATATAATGAGATATTAACTTGCAGATGGCATACACCTACCATGGGCCACATTTGTGAAGACAATATCATCTCCACTAGGGAATAAGAAAAACATTTCTCCCAAGCCAAAGAAGCAGTTAGAAAGGATGTCGAATGAGTCTTTAAACGTTTTACAAACTCATTTTGCTACTGTTCATGGAATAGCAAGATTTGGGATCAAGAGACATTCGGACACAAATCATGAAAACTTGTGTTATGATGCATAACATGATAATTGAAGATGAGCGAGACGAATGCTTGGAAGACTTCAATTATGACCATGTGAGAGAAAGTGTGCCAGTTTCTTGTGACCACACACCTTTGAGTTTATTCAAACTCATCATAATATTAAAAATAGACATGTTTACTCTTAGCTTCAACATAATCTAGTCGAGCACCTGGCAAAATTATGGAGATGTGTATTATTTTTAATTATGAATGATGTATACAGTACTTTTCTAATATAGTCGAGCACCTCTTTTATACAACAACATGGCTCATAATAGTTTCATAGTTCATACAACTTACAGAAGAGTACAACAAAAATAATATAATAGTCTATACAACAGATTAAAGAGTACAACAAAATAACATAATATTTCAGACAACAAATTAAAGAGTACAATAAAATAACATAATAGTCCATACAACAAACTAACGACTACAACAAAAATAACATAATAATCGATACAACAAATTAAAGACTACAACAAAATAACATAATACTCCATACATAAATACTGCATCTCAATCCGAGTTGTTGCATGCCTAAAAGAGCATCTAGGCCCCTAAATGGTTTTGATGGTTAATGGCAACTCAACTGGGATCTAACAGTTACCTTGAGTGTTAACAGGAAAGTTAGGTTCCAGGAAGAATGATTCATTCAGAAAGGATGACCACCAAAAAAAGGTACAAGGATGTTTACTCAGGTCAAAGAAATAGCTGTGCTAGGCAGCTGTGCCACAGCTGTAAAATAGCCGGTGCTGTGCTAGGAGTAGTAAGCAAGATGATGGCTGCTTGATGCGTCAAGAGCCTCGACTACAGTTGGGTGGAAGCTGAAGCCTAGGTTTGCTAGTTTCCTTGAGTCCTTAGGTAACACCTGTACTATCAAGAGAGATGAAACTGTAAGCTCATTTGGAAGTTCTTATGCTCAATGCTCAGAGTGTTGGACAGTGACACTGATGTCTTGAGGTCAGTGGCCCTGTAACAACAGTTTTGCACAAGTGTGAAACTGGGTTCTGCTAGTACACTGCTGTGCTAGCTTCCTAAAACCCCAGAGCCATAGTTACCTGTGTGGCATAGCTATGTCACAGAGTGAACAACCACTCTATGACTCACGTACATCTCTGTGCCAGGGGAGAGCTTAAAAATGCTAAGAGAACTGCACTGCAATGGTTTATCTGCTGAGTCAGAAAATGTTGGAGGTTCTCTCCTGTTAAGTATCAGAGTTTGTTGTCGTGCGCTGAGGGCATGTAATGTGCCAAGGCCGGACTAAGTAGGGAGCTACGTCAGTTAGGGTTTCACCTGTGTCAGCCACCGGTGACACAGGTGTCGGTCTGCCTGAAGCCTTGTTACCGTTGTGCGTTGTGGTTAACTGTGTCATTGGTGCCTATCACTGGTGACTCACTTAATCCTACGTGGCATGAGTGTAACGGTCAGGTGCCTGTGGACCCTATATATAGGGGAGCCAGGGGAGGTCTTGGACCTCAACCTTTGCAAACCTTGTTTGTCTTTCACACCTTAGCGAACCTCTCCTCCAGAACAGAACCAAACCTTCATGTGAGCGTGTCCTAGTTTCTATCCTGGAGAGTTAGAGCTTTGAGCAAGAGCAATTGGTTCCTCCAAGTGATTGTTGCAGTGGATTCTATTACTCTTGGAGTGTCTACTCCTAGACAGGTTAGGAGTCACCGGTGATCACCCAAGCTTGTGTGGGTTGGCCCGGACGTTTGTGAAGGTGATCTAAAGTCTATCTGCCGCAAGCAAAAGGACTTCCACAAGCAAAAGGAAGAGACCTGAAGACTCAGGTACTTGGAGAACAAGCACGTTTCAGTGCTGGCTATCTCTTAGGAGTAGCTTCTCCAACAGAGACGTACCTCTCTGAAAAGAGTGGGAACTTTGGTGAAAAATCTCTTATCTCGTTGTGTGATTGTATTGTGCACTTACTTGTCTGCATGCTTGTATAACTCTCCGATATAGATATCTGATCTAGCTATAATCTTTACTCTATACCTGTGTTATCTAGCTGTGTCACAGTTGCTCTTTAGTTTATTGCCATCTGTGCTAGCTATCTGTTTCACAGTCATATCTTATATCAGTCTGTTTAGAGTTTTCTTTCACCTGTGTTAGCTACCTGTGTGACAGCTATGTGTTAATCTTCATATCACTTACTGCCTGACTAGCCTATCGGTTACACAGCTAGCTGAACCTCTTTACCTGTTAAGGCTTATACTTGCTTAAATTGAGTAGTTAATTTTGAATTGGCTAGCCTCCTATTCACCCCCTCTAGTCAGCTTCTACGATCCTTTCAATGCGAGCAATGATCGCATTCTGCAAGCTCATGTAGTATTATTGTTGTAACCCAGTCATAGCACTAATGTCCATGCTCATAATTCTGTCATCTTTCAACCTCTCTTGAATTCTAATTCCTTTCCTTTACTGCAATCCTCGTTCATCTAATTTAAATGCTCGTTCGTAGCACTCAGCTTTCTTGGCTTCTTTCACAGCCTCCGTCTCTCTCTTCTTGGACCACACATTTCCAATGCTTCCATGACAGTACTATCATTTAAAGAGGCAGAACTTCTACATTGTCTAGTCATTCTTTCTCCGCCTTCTTACAAATTGGTCTTCTCAAGGGATCACCTTCTAGAGGAGCCTCCGCTTCATCACCATATCGACTTGAGTTGGTACCAGGAGTAGATGAACCTGGACTTGCATTGAAGGTCGTCTTCTATTTTTCTGAGATAACCTATCAGTCCACTTTGGATGGAGATGTAGCGTGTTTCAGTAATGCAATGATCCAAATGAATACGTTCTTATTAAACTTGCACACAACATTTGAAGTCCAAGCAAATTAAAGATAACGCAGGTGTCCCAAGATGAGCTCAACGAGAATAGAAATCTCGTGTGAAATAAAAGGGAAAAATCTCAGATTTCTAGTATGAATACAAAATTTGAGAGCGTGGCCTATCGATCCTTTAGATCTTCGGAGTTTGAAACTAAAGGTGTTAGAAAAGTTACCATAGGGATAACTGACTTGTGGCAGCCAAGTGTTCATAGCAATGTTGCTTTTGATCATTTGATGTCGGCTCTTCCTATCATTGTGAAGTAGAATTCACCAAGTGCTAGATGTTCACCCACCAATGGGAAATGTGAGCTGGGTTTAGACCGTCGTGAGACATGTTAGTTTTACCCTACTGATGAACATGCCGAAATAATAATTCAACCTAGTACAAGAGGAACCGATGATCTGCACAATTGTTCATTGTGATTGGTTGAAAAGCCAATGGCGCGAAGCTATCGTATGTCGGATTTTTGTACCAATTCTACATTCTCAAATTAGACATCACAATTATCTGGAAACAACAAGCAGCAACAAACTATGCTAATATGGAGCAGCAACAACAATCAGCAACAGCTCCATCTTTTCCTTCTTTGTTATGTGCTTCACCAACTAAAGCCAGATCTCTCCTCCACCCTTGCAAATCCCTACCGAACACACTGCAAATCCCCCTACATCCTCCACCCCTCCAATCTTCCTCCACGGCCAAATCCCAACTGACCTCCTCTACCTTTCTTTCCTCCAATATTCCTCCACAAATTCCCCTATCTCCCCAATGCTCCATCATACTCCAGATCAGCACCGACCTCCTTCCTCTGCCCCCGACGACAACATCTCTGCCGCGGCGACCCGTCCCTCCTCCACACCGGTGACCTCACCCTCTGCCCCAACGCCGCCCTCTCCGTCGCGGCTACCTGCCCCTCCCTCCACACCGGCGACCTCATCATCTACCCTCTCCGTCGCCTTCTCTGCCGCAGTGACCTGCTCCTGCCTCCGGGGCTCGCCGCTGCCTGTCCCTGGCTCACCGACCTCGGCAAACGCGACGGCCTCGGAGTTTGCACGAGTACGGGGGCTACGGAGGATGGGCCTCTTGGGATGCAAGCCGCTCCAGTCCTCCATCTCCCTCTCCGCCCCTCCACCTCTCTCTCCACCCTCGAGCTTGCCCTCGTCGGCTGCCTCCCCCTCTGTATTTCCCTTTGTCTAGTGCTCCAGATCTGCCGCCCCATCCTCGAGCTCGAGATCTGCGGCCACCTGCTCCCCCAAGACCCCCTCGGTGGCGCCGCACCTGCTGCTCCCCTCTCTGTCCTCCACGCCCCTGCTCCAAAGCGCGCCACTGAACCACAGATCCGGTGGGGCAACCGGATCCGGTGCTGAGTCGAGCGCGACATGGGCAGCGATGGCGTAGCCGAGCCAATAACGGCAACAGGGGGAGGGAGTGACCAACCTGTTGTGGGCAAGATGGCAAGAGGGAATGCTTCGGAGGCATCGTTGGTCGATAGCGACGGCACAATGAAGTGCTACTTCTGGCGAGCGATGAGCTATAGATGGAGAGTCGCTAATTATGGGGAGGCTAATGGCGAGGCCGCTGGAGACTTTTTTCCTTGCTTGCTAAATTATAAGATGGGGAGCCGGATAGCAAGTCCCTTAGAGTTGCTCTAATCATGCGCTTCCCAAAGTTATGTTTCATGTCTATCTGTTGCTCGGTGGTGCAGTACTATTAAGAACATCAAGATGGTAAGTTAAGAAAAAAAGAAGGAGATGGTGATCAATGTCCGACAGAAGTCATAAACGGTTATTGAGGAAAGATCACGTGTTACGAGTGATTTACAAGTCACAACTCCAAATGTAGGAGGTTCTTGATAAGGGAAGGTTGTGCATCGTGCTGATCAGATGATAATTACTCTCACAGTTCCATCTAGAAATAACTACCTCTCATAAACATGCAAGAAATTTCTTAAAATAACACATGGCTTAATGAATATAATGAACATAAAAATAGTGCAGAGAGAATATATATGGAAAGACTTGTGTAAAGTACACACCCATAATTATTTGTGAAACTCCTATATTAGATGGACCCATTTTGGTCATTTCCTATCCATCCATGAATGGACAGCACAAACTAGGTTCGTCATATCAAAGCTATCCTTCGAGGACACAAATCTGGTTAGTCAGAGACCCAAAAAGGCGAACAAAAAGAGGGACCACCCAAAATCATGCATATGCTTAATTTTATCTTGCAGAGTTTGATTGAATGATTTGCTGAATGATTGAATCAATCAAAAATCTATCCTTTTTAATAATAAAAAAAGATCTACCAAGACCATTTGCAGAAATACCTTTACGATTTGGAAAATATTCAAAATAGTCATTTTCCTTTACAAATTCAAAAATGTGAAAAAGTAAGGATCTCCAAGGACCATGAAAATATGTTTTTAGATATATAAGAAAAACTAAAATGTCAAAAGCCATCATCAACTAAATTACCCTCTAAGTTTGCAATAATTTCACAAGTGCCATGATGGAGGTGAATTCACCAAAATGCCTTTTGTTTTAACGAGTGTAGGGTGAGTTGTCCTCCCAAATTTGAGAACTCCCGTTCCATGAAAATAAAACAAATCTTCTAATGGTTCCAACAGCTATAAATAGAGCATATAGAGGAACACATAACCGTTTGACATTTCCTTCTTCGAGTGAGCTCTTCCTGCGGCTGTTCTTTCTGTTTCTTTCCCAAAGGTACGCGCTAATGCTTTTGCAGCTACTGGCAAGAAAAAGAAAAGGCAAAGAACAATCGAAGAGAAGAATATCTTGAGCATTTATCTCATTCTAGTAATATAAGGCACATTTTTCTCAATATGCAAAATTATTAAAAGTTCGAAGCCACACCCACTAAAATATAGTCTCACCCCAATTTGAACTCATTTAGACTTTTTTGGTTAAATTATGTGCTAAAGCCTTGGAAAAAGATGACATAACCTAAAGTTTCCTAACTTTGTTTGATCGACCTCGTTAAGAAGACAGGAGGTTCCTGCACTTTCATAAAAAAGAATGAATTGGTCCGGTTTATAAGAAAAACTAGGCAAAAACCTTATGGAGCACAGTTGATTAGAGGGCTACCATGTAAAAATCTTGACAACAGGAAAATTACCTAGTTAAATAGGCCCTAAGCACCGCCAAGTGAACAGACAAGCTGGCAAAGCCGCAACACGACACAATAGACAAACAACACACCCCTCATTAAAGCTGACAACAAAGTCATCGTCACCACCCACTGCCCCTGTGCGACTGGACGACTCCGACTTCGACCGTAGTGCCATTGGGGGCACACCTCTGCCCATCGGATCGAACCCAGGACCACCACGGCCACGTCCCCCGGCCCAAGATTTCGCCCGAGGAGCATAGAGGCCCAGGATAGGGAGTGAACAGAGCTCTTTGACAATGCCTCCAAGCAAGGGAACGATGCCTATGGGTGTTGTCATCACCAACACCGATCCCATCGGGACAAGGTTTTCACCCAGAATGCCGCAGCTCACCAAGTCGCCGAACCCCAGGGGAGGGGGGTCCGGCCACGCAAGCAGTCACCGTGGCCATCTGGCCAACCAATAGTCTAAGGAGGATTGAAACAGACCAATCATATTTCAAACATAGAAACTTATATCTATTATACTATAATCCGATGCAAAATTAGAAATCCCTCACACATATATGTTTAGAGAATGCAAAGTAACCAACATCGCAAAACTCACAATCTGAACCCCTAGTGAGGGTTTTCTAAATTTGCATCAAATTATAGGAACATATGTTTTTACAGTGGATGGTGAGGAGTATGCTTGGGGATGAAAGGAAAGAAGATTAGGGGAGAAGGGGCGATGCAGCAGGAGTAAATGTGAGCTTGAGGGGTTACTTAGTTGGTTTTGATTGTGCATTAAATGAGAGTATTTGCAATTATTGATTCCATTAAAGCTGAATTTGCAAGGGTCCAACTAAAATCGAAAGTCATCGGATTAAAATTGGATAGATGGTTCAGATCATTGGATTCAGCAAACTCATATCTTTTATAGTAGGATAGAAAAACTTCTTACCTTTAAAAGGAACTTTAACAGGCCTGATATGATAATCTAACAATTGAATGAATCAATATAGAAATGAATAAGCCATAATCTGAAATCGCTCAGGAGGCCCTTGATGTTGTAGAAGTACTTGGTGTCCTCCCCAAATTCCTGCTTGAAATTAGTGCAACAAATGAGGAGGTCATGCTTGGTTAGGCATGCATTTGGTATTTGCATGTATGAATGCATTCTTAAATGCTCTAAATCAGTGTGATGGTTTTAACCTCTTGTTTCAAAGATCAAATCAAAGTGCTTACCTTGAGAGTCCTTTCGTGACGTGTGGTAGAACAGCCAGTGCTCTACCGCCCTCGCCGCACCTGATATGAGTCCTTCCTTGATGAATCGCCATTTGTTTTAATTTACAGTGGCATCATCTCAAGCTCACCTTCCATGGCATACCGGCATGTGCCTGCTACTACCACCCCACGGAATTATTATCACAAGGCCATCTCCTTCTCGCCATCTTTGGCCTCAGGGCGTCAAGGAGCAAAAGACCAGAGAGAGTAGGCAGTACAGAGGCAAGGAGGAAGTACATACCTATGGGTAGAGCAGAGGTATCTTGGTCACCGGATGCGAAAGGAGATGCGAATAATCTAATCAATATTGCAGCCCAAATCAAATCATGGAAAAAAGGGAGTATTGGGATGAACATCGGAGCAGGAACCAAGAACATAGAATCTATCTCCCACTCCTGC
>JAGXJF010004701.1:0-206850 GCA_019208055.1 Stipa capillata
CGGAGAACTTTGCATTATGCTCTTTCGTGAGCGCAACTGTGCCCTTTTTCGGATTCGCTTCGCGCAACTGTTTTATGTGGATCTGAATATAAGGACGTACCACAGCCAAGTGTTGCAACACCACGAAATGTGCTCTATTGTAGTCATCTGATCTTTCCGATCGATACACATGTAAATTTTTATGCCCTATCGCACCTTTACCGTCGAGCCTGCCTGTGTGCCGCGAAACTGGAACACCTATAGGTCTTTGATCACGCATGTAATCCGTGTAGAACTCGACGCCCTCTTCGGTAGCATAGCCTTGGATGATGCTACCTTCCGGATGCGCTCTGTTACGAACGTAGCGCTTGATAACTCCGTTGTACCTTTCAAACGGGTACATGTTGTGCAAAAACACGGGACCGAGGTCCAGTATCTCTGGGACGATATGAATCATGAGATGTACATGACATCGAAGAATGCTGGAGGGAAATACATCTCAAGTTCGCATAGAATGACAGTGATCTTGGCCTTCAGTTTCAGGCAGCGTTGCACCGTGATTGACTTCTGACAGATAGTGTTGAAGAAGTTACAAAGATCCGTGATCGTCTTGCGGACACCGGGCTCCATGATACCTCTAATTGCAACGGGCAGTATCTGTGTGATCATCACGTAGCAGTCATGAGACTTCATACCAATCAGTCGGTGAGTCTTCATGTCAATAAGTTTTCGGATGTTCGCGGAGTAACCCGAAGAAACTTTGACACCATGGAGGCATTCGCAAAGGCTATTGAGCTCGTCTCTACTCAGAGTATAGCAGGCAGCAAGACAGCTGGTCTTGACTCTGATACCATTCTTCCCCGTCTTGGTCGTTTCTCTGGTCGCCCACAGCTCAGGTCTTATATTCATGTGTTGCATGTCTACTCATGCCTTCGGTCCATCTTTTGTCTTGTCCGGAATGTTGAGCAAGAGACCAAGCAAGCTGTCGCAGATATTTTTCTCGACATGCATGACATCAATGCTGTGACGTGTGTCTAGGTGAGGCCAGTAAGGCAATTCCCAAAAAATAGATTTTCCTTTTCCAGACGCCTTTTACCGGTGGTTGTTTCTTTCCTTTTTCTGGCTCAACGTCGTCCATTTCATTCAAGAGATCATAGATTTCTTGTCTGGTCTTCTCGCGAGGCTTTGGATGGATTTCTTTTTTTCCGTCGAACATTTTCCGTGTCCTCTCTCCATGGGTCATTCATGGTCAGCCACCTTCGGTGTCCCCATGAACACGATTTTTCTAGAGCCCTTTAAGAAAACACTTGTCGTTTCTTCCATGCACTTAACACATGCTTCGTATCCTTTGGTGCACTGACACACGTTGTTCCCGTACACGAGATAATCTTGCACCGTTGTGAACAACAAGCCTTTCAGAGTGAAGAACTCTTCTCTGTCCGTGTCCCAGACCTGAGCCCCTTCTTCCCATAGCGTAGCTAGTTCGTCCTTCAGTAGCTGCTGATACACGTTAAGATCCATTCCAGGTTGTTTTGGCCCTTGGATGAGAATAGACAGGTGCATGTACTTCCGCTTCATGCACAAACCATGGAGGGAGGTTATAGATCTAAAGAACAACGGGCCATGTGCTGTGTCTGCTGCTCATGTTGCCGAATGGATTTATTCCGTTCGTACTCATACCGAACCTGATATTCCTCGAATCACTACCGAATTCTGGGTATTCGGCGTCGATTGCCCTCCATTGACAAGCATCAGCTGGGTGTCTCAACACCCCGTCCTTTCTTCACCCCTCTTCACGCCAACGCAGCAGCTTTGCCTCCTTCTTGTTACCGAACAAACGCTTCAAACGTGGGAGGACTGGACGGTACCATACAACCTTTGCAGGGGCACCACTCCTCATTTCTTCCTCGTCATCGTCTTGGTTTTTTGCCCCTCTTATATCGAGATGTGTTGCACACCAGGCATTTGTGCAGCTCTTTATACTCCTTGCGATAAATAATGCAGTCATTTCGACAAGCATGGAGTCTCTCTACATCCAATCCAAGGGGGCAGACCACCTTCTTGGCTTCCTCGGTGCTCGTAGGCAACACGTTCTCCTTTGAAAAAATCATCGCAAGGTAAGCCAGTGTCTCATCGAAGCTTGCGTCCGGACAGTTGTGGGCTGCCTTGATCATTAGAAGTTCTAGCGTGACTGATAGACGCGTGTGCTCAGGATCGCAGCTGCGATACAGCGGTTTTGTCGAGTCCTCCATTAGTTTCACAAACTTTGCGACCTCTCTTTCATCCTCGGGGTCTTCGACACCTGGTCCGCCATGTGACTATCCCTCAACATTTTCAGCCAAATTGTTTCCCGCCCCTCCCGTCAAGTCATCCCTACATTTAGAAATATGGTCTTCATCTTCTTCTGCGTCTCCATGTATGGCCTCTTCTTCTAAACATTCAGGAGTAGCTAAAATTTCTGTCTCCTCACCGTGACTTGTCCAACATGTATAACCTTCCATGAAACCTTTAGTCAACAAGTGTAGCTGCAACATGCCTCTCTCCCTGAACATTATCGTATTCTTGCATACAAAACACGGACAACACATCTTAATCACACCCTTTTTCTCCCTATCTTCCTCGGCCGCATCTAGAAACCCATTCAAAGTATCGACGAAACTCTGTGTTGCCCTTTCGCCGTACATCCAACTTCGATCCATCGATCCCTACAACAACAAACTGATTAATTATAATCTAAATTAACAAAATAATCACAAAATTTATTATTTTCTTTCATGTATTCAAATTACATCATACCAAAGAGAGCTCGCTAGCCTTCGAAATAGGGTAAGGAGAGAGAGGAGGGGAGGCGAGAAAATTAAGTGAGGGGAAAATTGGTGGAAGGGGAAGGAGGGAGGGAGGAGGGTTAAAAGAGATCTAGAGGAGGAGGATGAGGAGGGAGGGAGGGGGGGAGGGAGGGGGGAGGGGGAAAGAGAGAGAAAAAGAGGTGGAAAGGGGGAAGGAGGAGGAGACTAGATCTAGATTTAGATCTAGAGGAGGAGGGAGGGAGGAGAGGGAGGAGGGGGACCAGGAAGGAGAGCAGCAGCCTACCACAATCTCCGCCGTGGCGCCGGAGCTTGCAGCTGGCCATGTGAGGCGCGCGAGCTCAACGGCCAGCTGCAGGCGTGGCCTGAGTTATATAGGTGCAGGACTATCACTGACGGGCCCCCACAGGTCACCCGTCAGTGATAACTCTGCCCTTGAAGGCAAACCAGGAGCTATATTCCACTGACGGCCAACAAAGGACCCATCACTGAACAGTTAATATTTACTGACGGGCTTTGTAATGTCGCCCGTCAGTGATGATCAGTGCTAACTGCCCTCAAAGGAGCTATATTCTACTAACGGGCAATAAAAGGACCCGTTAGTGAAGACTTAAGCTTTATTGACGGGCACTAGACACTCGCCCGTCAGTGAAGATTCACTGTCAATGGAGAAGCCAAGTGCAGTTGCTCGGTCCACTTTTACTGACGGGCCCACTAATCGCCCGTCAGTAGATGTTTGGTTAGTCGCCCAGTGTATCACATCTACTGACGGGTGCTGGATCGCCCATCAGCGTTTCATATAATCTACTGATGAGGTTGTAGCGGAAGTGTTTTTTGAGGTAGTGAAACTAATGGATTTGGTAACAGTATACCTATACGAAAACTTGGATTTGGACATTTACATGAGGGTACCAGAAAGTATTCCCATACCAAACCAAGACAGAGCAAATATGAGCCTGTATAGTGTGAAACTTAGAAAATCACTATACGGACTCAAACAGTCTGGTAAAATGTGGTATAATCACTTGAGTGAGATACTAAGCAAGAAAAGCTACACAAGCAACGAAGATTGCCGTTGTGTATTTATACGGAGGTCCTAGGAGGGATTATGTATAATCTCGGTATACATAGATTATCTGAATATCATCGGCACACCCGAGGACATTGAGGAAGCGAGTTCTTACTTGAAGTTAGAATTTGAAATGAAAGACTTAGGCAAGAGCAAATATTGCTTAGGTTTGCAACTTGAGTATGTCCCCGAAGGGATATTAGTGCATTAGTCTTCTTACACTTAGAAAGTGTTAGTAAGGTTTAGTTTCGAAAAGGAATACCCTTCGAAGGTCCCCATGATTGGGAGGTCCCTCCAGCAAGACAAGTACTCGTTTAGACCTAAGGAAGAGGGGGAGGAAGTTCTGGGACCATAATTCTTATACTTGAGTGCAATAGGAGCACTCATGTATCTTGCAAATTGCACGAGGCCAGATATTGCATTCGCCATGAATTTGTTAGCAAGATATAGTTCTGAGCCTACCAAACGGCATTGGAAAGGCATTAATGACGTATTTCACTACCTCCAAGAAACCAAGGACCTTGGCTTGTTCTTTAGAAAGAACCAAGATTTGTCCATGGTTGGATATGCCGATGCTGGGTATCTTTCAAACCCGTATACTGCTAAATCACAAACAGGGTATGTTTTCCTATGTGGCGGGACTGCAGTCTCATGGAAATCGTCCAAACAAAGTCTTGTATCGACTTCAACGAACCACTTGGAAATCATTGCCTTATACGAAGCTTCACAAGAATGTGTTTGGCTTTGACGGATGATCAGCCATATACAGAAGTCATGTGGGTTGAACACCGTACGAACCCCCACAATTATCTATGAAGATAATGCGGCATGTATTGCACAAGTACAAATGGGTTATGTGAAGAGCAATCTCACTAAGCATATCAACTCAAGTTCTTCTATGCTTATGAATTGCAAAAGATGGATGAAATAAAAATACTGCATACTAAGTCATGTGAGAATCTAGTAGATTTATTCACTAAGTCATTACTAGCATCGACTTTGAAAGGTGTGTGCGCGGAATAGGTATGATAAGACTTAGAGAATTGTAGTGTTCAAGGGGAGAGTCTTTGCAAACTCATAGGTAAAATCTTGACTAAGAAAGTCAAGTATTTGGTTGAATAATCAGATGAATTTTACTCTTTTTCCCTTGGATGAGTTTTACGAAGTTTCTCAAACTAAGGTTTTCAATGAGGCAATTCGTGCAACATGACCAACGTATGCCATACGCTCTTTCTCTAAGTATTTTTCCCACTGGGCTTTTTGGGGTTTTTGAGACATAGGCTATATGTGATAAGTTTCCAACGGGGAGTGTTGGGAAACTCGTGGACCCACCAGAAGTGGGGCCCACCTGCCATGAGGGTGGGTTTAGTTTCTCTAAGTAAGCACTTAAGTGGATACTTATCCCTTCACTAGATTTGGCTATAAAAGGAGATGGGAGGCAATTGTACTATAACCTTTTGATCGATCAATAAAGAAGCTCCCTCTTTTCTACCACATTGTGTCTCTCATTTTACCTATTGTTCACGTGCTGCGTCCTTCTACTTCCTCGACGTCGACCACTCCAGTGCAACCCTAGGACCGGACTCACCGGCAATGGTTGCACAACACAAAATACGAGGTGCAGAACCCCCACCATAAACGCCTGACCCCTTGGCCGTGGCCGCAACGACACCGCGCAACACCCGCTCAAACGGAGAGAGTGGGACACACCTGTATCAGAGCCACCGCCGCGGCAGGTGACCGCTCGCTGGCGTCCGGCGAGACCCATCTCCTCACGGATTCCCTCTAGATCCCTCACGGCGGAAGCGCGGAATGCCGCCCGCAATGAAGGAGATGGGAAACGAAGGGTGGACACGGTCCGATGCTAGGAGATGGGAGGACTTTTTGGACTGAACGCCAAGGTGAGCTGCCGATCAGCCAATACAGTGCGCAGTGGTGCCTACTTGCCACCTCATCTGGAGAAAACAACTAAAAAGGATGGATTTTGCGGCTAGTTTTCT
The DNA here is from genome assembly GCA_019208055.1 of Stipa capillata. Classification (NCBI taxonomy): domain Eukaryota; kingdom Viridiplantae; phylum Streptophyta; class Magnoliopsida; order Poales; family Poaceae; genus Stipa; species Stipa capillata. The sequence goes on from JAGXJF010004701.1 coordinate 5,853, forward strand.
CTCATTTATGTGAGGGGTTTTTGGATCTCACCACATGATTTTAGGAAAAGACGGTAGAGTTGGGCCCAGATGTCAGTGGACTAGAGGTCCAGAAGAAGTTCGTTAGCCCTTTGGGCGCGCAGAGTGCGGTGAAGGCCACTTGCAGAATAAACATAGCTGGCAGATTTGCTCCCGTCTGGTCGAAATGGAATGGTGGGTGGGATTGGCAAACAAACAAGGACCGTGGAAATCTGAATCCGTCACGTAAAAACTAAAAAAAGCTAGATCTTACGTTTTAAAATACATAGCATTTTACATTGACCAATCGAATTTCTTAACATTTGATTGATAATTCATTTCTTGATGCTTAGCTTAATTGTATTTAAAGTGGTATTAGCCAATTCATCGTAACAAATACTTTTATGACATTAACATCTTCTATGGGATCTTATAGACGTATCATAACAAAATAAAGAGGCAAAGTTTAATTTTGGAGGCCATACATAGTCAAAGATGGTAAGTATTTTGAAACAAAGGTTGTACTTAGTAACATCTAACTTTAATAGGTGTGCAACCTGCGCATTCGCCTCCACTGTTACCACTACTTTGCTCTTCTTCCTGGTCGCCTTAGCATCAATTTGTTTTTCCTTCTTTTCTTTTTTGATAGGTAGCATCATCTTGTTGTCCACCTCTGTCCACCAAGTACGGGGGTACCCTCTCTCCACAGCAAACTCTAATCTTGCCACTTAACAAGGGTGTACTTAAGTCTAAGCAATTGCCTGAAATTGAATATTGCTAACAATGTGATATTCGACGATAAAAAGGCAGAATTGGGTGCATGATCGCAACAATTTTACAGTATGTCACAAGAAATTCGATTTGATTTCATACCTGATGATGAGTAATATGTTAATACCGTATACGGGGTAGTATTTGTATACAAGTCCTCACATAATGAGGAAAGACACCCCTTAAACTAGGAAGTCAATCCCTACGTTTAAGGAAGGCAGAATTCCGGTTAGAGAGATAGATTCAAAGAAGGTGACTATCATGACATGACATTAAAACTAATCAATAAGAGTTGCACAGATGCAAGACCACATGACATGCCATTGGCATCTGAAGTTGCAACCCTCATTGTCAACGATACAATGGAAGATAGCAAAGGACGCAACATCATTGTTCAATACAAAGACTATGAGGCCAAGAAGAATATCAGAGAACCATCCAAAATTCATGGGTATGCAGTATCCATTACTATTCCCATACAAATAAGATGAGTATAGAGAGAAAATACCTTACATATTACAAGATGGTGAAAAATGGAAGAGAAAGCATGTTACAATGCTGGAATACTATGCATATCGGCTACAAGAGTGCATTGGCCAATCGATGCACTTGCTAACCTGTGAGAAGCTTACATTGCAGTTCATTGTGGATGCCCTTGCATGCATTTTACAATACAGGCTGGACCAGATCAGAAGACATCAAGGAAACCTAAGAACAGAACTATATGTTGGCTTGCAAGATGCAATTGAAAGAGGAGATACAAGAGCTGACCAAGTAGGAAAAGGAATACTATTACCATCCACTTTCACAGATAGCCCGAGATATAAAGCACAAAACTACCTAGATTGACATTCACGTGCAACGCAGCTTGGTCGGAGATTCAATCTATGCTAGAAGAACTAGGGCAAACAGCATCAGAAAAACTGGACATTATTGACCGAGTGTTCCACATAAAGCTCAAGGAGTTCATGAGAGACATAAACGAAAGGGAATACTTCAGAAAAAACTCGTAAGTAATCACTTACTAACTCACTCTCAATTGTTAATTACTTTTCTTTACCAAATGAACTAACGCTTATTGTTAATTACAGTTATATACACAATAGAGTTCCAAAAAAGAGGGCTCCCACATGCCCACATGGTCATATTCCTTGACAAGAAAGACAAGAAACACAAATGTCCAGAACCATCAGAGGTGGATAGCATAACAAGTGTTGAGATCCCTGACAAGGACATTGACCTGAAGGATATAGAACTATTGATAAATTCATGATGCACGGACCATGTGGGGAGGCCAATCCAAAATCACCATGCGTGGTCAATAACAGATGCATAAGAAAGTCCCAAGAAAATTTAATAGCAATACAACCATTGATGAAGATGGATACCTAGTATATAAAAGGCAGATACATACAAAAGGGGGACGTCAAGTTAGACAATAGATATGTGGTCTCGTATAATAGAGATCTACCGGTAAAATATAAAGCACACATAAATGTCAAGGTGTGCAACCGATCTCCGTCAATAAAGTACCTTTTTAAATACATGAATAAAGGTGATGACCAAGCGACAACCCTAATAGAAAACAATGAGATAAAAAAGTACCTTGAGTGCACATACATATTAGGAAATGATGCATGCTGGAGAATATTTCAATTTGAAATGCAATATCGAGATCCCTACGTTGAAAGGCTGCCTTTCCACCTACAGAATGAACAATGGGTCATTTTCTCAGACTCAACAGACTTAACAACGATTGTAACAAAGGAAAGAGTGGGAATTACTAAATTACACAACGGATGGAGATAAACAAGCAATGCGAAGAAGCCAAAGAATTAACATATGCATAATTCCCGTCAAAATGGATATGGAAGAGCAAACAAACAAAATTAGGGCAAGAAAAGAAGATCAGTTGGAAGGATATATTATGCACATCCAGCAAGTGGTGAGATATACTACATGCGCACGCTACTTAATATTGTGAAAGGATGCACATCTTTCGAAGATATACAAACTGTAAATGGAGTTGTCCACACGTCATACAAATCGGCTTGTGAAGCATTAGGATTTCTTGACAACGACAAAGAGTGGATTGAGTGCATCAATGAGGCATCAAATTAGGGCAACCAGAAACCAGCTACGACAACTTTTCACAACCATGTTATGCCACTGCGAAGTTACAAATCCAAAAATTATGTGGGAGTCATGCTGCAAAGTTCTAAGCGAAGACATAGAGTACAAACAAAGAAAAATCTGGAACTATCCTACACTTCGTTTGACAGATTCATAGAAGAAAGGACATGATGTGGTAGAAATGGAAAAGATTATGAGACAGGTTGGAAAGATACTTAAGGAATACCCTAAAATCGAACTTCCAAGTTCTTCAGGGCTAAAAGAACTTGGAAATAGACTGCTCAATGAAGAGATGAACTACAACAAAGAGGAGCTAAAAGAAGAACAAATGAAGATCTTTGATAATCTGAACTCCAAACAGCGACATGCCTTTGACTCAATAATAGAACCAATCAACAAAGATTTGGGAAACAAATATTTGTGGATGGATATGGTGGACATGGAAGACATACCTATGGAAAGCAATCACAACCAAACTACGTTCTGAAGGCAAGATAGTACTAGCAGTGGCATCATGTGGTATTGCAGTGCTACTTCTACAGGGAGGTAGGTCAGCACACTCAAGATTCCACATTCCCTTAATCCTTATAGATGAGTCAAACACGTGACATCAAACAAGGTTCGCACTTGGCAGAATTATTAAATAAGACATCTCTAATATTATGGGATGAGGCTCCAATGGCAAACAAGATATGTTTTGAGGCACTGGACAGAAGCCTAAGGGATATACTATGGCATAACAATGAGAACAACAGTGAGAGGCCATTTGGCGGCATGACAGTGGTTCTAGGAGGGGACTTCCACCAGATTCTTCCGTTCTACCAAAGGGAAGAAGACACAACATAGTTACTGCATCAATTGAACAGTCCTATCTTTGGCAACACGTTGAGATCTTGAAGCTCACAAAGAACATACAACTCAGTCGCATGACGGAAATAAAATAGAGAAACAACAAATAGCAGAATTTGCAGAGTAGATTTTGAATATTGGCAATGGAACAAATACAAAAATCTTATATGAATCTTTTTGTAATAGTGTAGCCATCCAATCATAACTCTCATTGTCCCGAACCTTCTCAATCTCCCGGATCCAACGCAACAATCGCACCCAAATAGGAATTGAAATGCAAAAGTTATTGCACTTTCCTAGCTCTTGTCGCGGCCCTAGCGGCGTAATATGGTCTCCTATTATGGTGTCAGGTGCTCTTCAAACTTTCTAAAATCAGATTTTTGGCCTAAATTTGTTTCGATATTTTCTCTTTCATCTAAAATCTAAATAGGGTTATCCAATAGTCTGTTTTCGGGAAGCTCAACGAGAAGAACAGCCTCCATCTTGTAACTTTCTTCATGTGAGATCATCTAGATGCCAAAAGGTGCAGATTACTCTCAGGGACATAATTCCAACAATCACAACTTCTCCACTTCAAGTCAAACTTGATTCCGGTCATCGTGACTTGTTCATAGGAGCTTCAAGTAACCTTCATAACGCATATACATGGAGAAAAATAAGTAGTAACGAAATATGGTTATTTGATCATTTATGCAATTTCTCTAAAGACAATAATAATTATGACAGTTAGGGAAAAGTCGCATACTCCCTCAATTCTTAAATGTATGTAGTTTTAGACTTGAACACAACTACACAAGAATTAAAACTCAAATGAACATCATATCCTTCTCTTACTCCTAAGTGCACCAATTATTCTTTGCTCCTATGCGCACGCTCTCTCTCTTGGTAACCAAGTGACAGCTCATCCATGCATCAATTAATGGCATTGAGAAGGAGGTTCACTTACTGCCGAGAGTAATTGTGGAAGAGTGGGAGGAAATATGCCGAGGGAACAGCAAAATGACACATGTTTGGGAACAAATTTTAAAAGCTAAAACAATAAATATTTAAGAATGGAGGAAGTATAAAGTATTCAAAGAAGATACATAAAAGTGTAAATATACAATAATAAGAAAATAAATTATATATGTTTTGGATGTATCACACCATAAGTGCACTACACATGTTCTTCACACACAACACCACACCGGCCCAACAAAACAAACAAGCACAACACGAGCCACTCGAAGCCGCCGGCCCGCAACAACCAGTTGGTGTGGACAGGACGACTAACAAAGATGAGCTACCGTGATCGTGAACGTATAGGTACCAGGCTTGATATCGAATCAGCTCGAGTCGCTAAAGCTCATTAGAAAAGCGGCTTGTTAGGCCAGCAAGCTAAAATCGTAGCTCAGCTCTGTTCGTCGGAAAGCTTGAGCTGCTCACGAGCCAAGCCAGTTCAGTGTTTGACTAATGACTAGCACGGTCCATTATATGCTAAAAATCTTCCACATCAAAGTACTATTGTAGGAATTATGCAATGTTTGAGTCAATATATTTAAGGAATTTCTAGTACTTCTATTAATTTTAATATTTTTTCAATCCGGTTAAAGTGCCTCATCCAGATGGAAAATTTGCAAAATAGCTTCAACCAAAGACCCTAAAGCGAGAACGACGAAAACCATAAAATTGAAAAGAGTAATGTGTGGAGTGTCCTAAACTATCACCATTGTGCCACCTAGTTTACAGTGCTTTTAATGCTTGTTTAAGTTGAAAAGAGTAATGTGGAAATTAGAATTTTTTTCTTGAATCCTGCGGGAATTGTAGTGGTTCCTATAAAATTCCTGTAAAATCCTGTGAAATTCCTGGTTCCAAACGGGGTCTTGCTTGAGTCACTAGAGATCCCGACCATCGATCTGTATAATGTTTGACGGCGGGCGTGACACTACCTGTACCACCTTAGTTGAGAGAGAATAGAAAGGGACGCGTTAGAAACCAAGCAAATTTCGCTGCCTCCTGTTATCCGACATGAAAAACAGCATGGATGGCACCAGTCCAATCGCCACATGCACGGTCAAACATTTCGAAAGTACGTGGTCATATGAGACACAAGAGTAATATAGTTTTAGGATTGCTCAAGTGAAATGGTACGATGAAGTCTCGCCGCTGCGTACAAGAAAACTTTCTTTTGCTCTTAGGATGCGGATCCAAATCGATGTGAACTGGACTTTGTCCTTGGAGGAATCCGAATCCTTTCCAAACTGTCTCGGTGGACGGACTATAAAAATCCAAGGCGCTGACGCCTTCGCGGCATAATAACACGACAAGATCGAGAAACGAGTCCTAAACCCTAAACCCTTCCAAATCCAATCCCTGCCAGATCGATCAGGAACGAAGCCAGAGCTCGGAGGCCACGGCCAGCATGGCGATCATGGAGCTGATCTCGCGGTCGCGCGCGGCGGCCCAGGGGCGGGAGGCAGCGGCGGTGGCGTGGAAGCTGGCAAGGAGCACGGGGAAGGCGGCGTGGAGCGCGGGGACGTCGTTCCTGGTGCTGGGGGCGCCGCTCATCTACATCATGTGGCGCGAGGACAAGGTCAACGAGCTCGAGGCCATGCAGATGGCCGACCAGAGCCTCCTGTTCGGCGCCGGTGCCTCTTGATCGATCCCTCTCCTCGCTTGTCTCCCTCTTCCCCGGTGGCCGCCGCCGTACGTTGTCGCAAGTATTCTCATCAGTAGTAGTAGCAGTAGTATGGTTCTAGGTTAGGTTTTGCTTGTCTGCTTGTCCTCGAGTTGATGATGAATCGATCTGCTTGTCCTCGAGTTGATGATGAATCGATCTTAGAATTAGCAAGACGAGTTCTCTTGTTTGTGGGTGCAATGATTGATTCAAGTTTGTGTGATGAGAGATCTCACGGAGAAGTAAGCAATTGATTCAGTCATGCATGCAAATAGTACTAGCTCTGTCTTTTTCATGTTTTCATGCTTATTCCTTCAGATTATATATTGTGAAATATGAGATTTATACGCGCTATTCAGATAAAAGTTGCAACATATTAATTCTGCTTCATACTTTTTATCTTTGCGATTGCATATGGCTGGGAATCCTGAACTTCTGAGCTGCAATTCTAAGTAGCACATCGTTGATAAAACTGCTGTAAAATTGTGGACTGATAAATCAGCTCGATAATTAAAGGAAAAGGCAAAGAGTCATTGTTAGAACATAGATTCATATTGTTTTAACACATCACTCTGAGACGCAATTAGCATTGAGGTGGTCAGGAAAGTGTTCTTTTAGATTCAAGTGATAAACCCTCCGCTTATGAACAAATCAGGGCCCAGTGTCACAGATATTACAAGAAAAGGCTTGGCATAAACCAGACCAGTAAAAGGAAAGGCTTGGCACAAAACCGGGCCAGGTGAGAGCCAGTTCCAGGTGAGAAAACAAAGCAGAACAGCAGAGCACACCTGCTACACAACTTCAAGAAAACTACACTGGAAGGCAAGCACATTCTGAGTTTCTGAGTGAGGTCTGAGTCCAATGCATCAACTTTTTCAATTGCTACTCAGCCTGTATTGCATACCTAGCTAGCAAAACAAGGCAAGCTGGATGCCTCGCACCACTGCAAAATTTCTGCCACCGCATCAAAATTAATTCATCGATTCGATCCTAACCCGAGAGAGGGTTGATTGCGAGGTGGGTGTCATTGATGGACTTGCCGAAGATTATAAAAGGTCAAGCACAAATCGTAAACACGACAAGAATCAATAAAGAGATAAAGGCTGGGAATATATATGTGTGTCTTTATTTGTTTTGGGCTTTTAAAAAGATCAATCTGTAGGCAAAGAGACAAATGATACAACGCAAACGACACCTCTATTTTGCTCGTCGCCTTCTTTTTTTCCCGTCTTTGCGAGCAACAGGAGCTTCATAGCAAATTAATTTCCAGTATCGCGATTCCTTGGTAACACCCGACCACAATCCTACACATTAATATATCCATCATCACGAGTTTCATGAGTATCTAGAAAAGATTAAGACAATATAATGGGCGCATACACTATTACGTGAAGAAGAGCAATTTTATGTTGATCGGATAGTATATAAGAAGGTTGTTGTCAGTATTTCATCACGAAATTATAAGGTGTTGAGTGTCTTACTATACATTTTTTATTGATTGATCCGATAATGTATAGACATTGGAGATCAGAATTACTCATGGATGAATCAGGGTTCTTGAAACTGGTTTAGGCCAGTTTTCAATAAAGCATTGAGTCCCGTTTCTTGTTTACCCTAGGTGGATTGTCCCCCTAAATCAACTTCTACACCTAATTGCTCGGAACTGCTTTTTGTAGGAGTATATCCCAACTTCAAATCTAGAAAAAAGAGGAACTTCAAAAAACTTCGAAAAGGCAAAGCCCGACTTTTTTGCCTGCTCCGGTGCGGTTCTTTTGCTGCAAGACAAGAAGGAACCGACACCCTTCCAGTTTTAAAAACTTATGGCCAGAAATATGTAGCAAGACGAGTCCATTGAAGTCCTGAAATCCACATGTTCTCAATGACACATCAATAGGGATCGTCGGAAGAATTCTGATACTTCTGCTCGCTTAGTTTTGGCACTTTCTGCTTAACAAAGCTATGCAGTTTGGGTTCTTTTCTTTTTTGTTATACTTGAGTTTCAACAAAAAATTATCAGATACAGTTTGCATCGCAGGTAAATACTGGAAAATTTCCATTACCTTCTTAAGCTTTTTATATACCCAAGAGCATAAACTGCACCGAGGTTCAAACCCATTATGTTCTCAAGCCTGTAACAATAAGAATCCAGCTGTCAGTTTCTAGAGTAAATTTCACAAAACTACAGCTTTAGTGTACAGACTATCACAAAGCTACAGCTTTAAACTTTAAAGCCCAATTACGCAGATCAACAGATTTAAGGACCAAATGTATCACAAAACAACTACATGACCAATTATATCACAAAATTACAGATTTGTGATGCATATTTACAAAACTCGGGCCCAAATGGCATACTCACAAAATCCTAAGTATAGTTTTGTGATACAATTGATCATTAAGTTTCTAAATACAAGATCCTACAGAAAAATTGATTGATAGAAACTCAAACTATACATAAAATATGTTATTCACATCTTACAAATGTGTATATATCTAAATTACTCTTTATAGTGTATTAGTTCTTAATTTGATATCTACTTCTATAAAGAACCTATTCGGCTATTCCAACCTGTGCATTTATCCACCGATACCTTCGCTCTCATGCATAAAAGCCGCCAAAAGCCAAGCAAAAACATTGTCCCCAAACAAAGTCCTCAAGGTAAAACTTCCAACAAATTTTCATTCTTAACTGTACATCTACATCTACATCTACACTTCTACATCTACATCTACATCTACACTACTATTAAAAGCACCAATTTAGCAGATCCAAACAATATCCACCCTCCATCTTCACTAATCTCTACTAATCCAACGTTTAACATTTGTCTAATGATGTAGCAGTCACATCAACACCTCCAATGATCCGGAGGATCTCAGCCATCCAACCACCTAAATCAAACGTCCCATGTTGCTCCAATGATGTTGCACATCACGTCATGACTGAATTGGAAGCCCCGATCCTGCCTCCCGGTCAGCCGACCTAACCTCGCGCGATCACCCGACCCAACCTCGCGTGATCCTCGGCGCTGCCCCAACCGCACGATCGCCACCGCCCTGCTCCCACGCCGCCGCCCTTCTCCCACGCCGTCGATGCCGCTCCGCGTCGGCGCCTTGGTCCTCACCGTCGGGGCCCCACGACGCCACCAGGAGCCCGACGAGGGCGCCCACGGGTCGCCCGCGTCGCCTTCCCCATTTCCGGCCGCCGCTGTCGCCTCCACCAGCCGCTCCGCCCCGATCCACCGTCGGTGAGCGCCCCCCTCCTCTCCCTCTCCCCTTCCCCTAGCTCACTGCAGCGCCACGGGGCCTCCAGCACCACCTCTACGCACCGCCCGCGCCGCCGCCCGCCGTGGCCGCCGCTGCCAGCCACCGGAGCCACCGCCGGCTCCGGCGAGCACGCGCTGCAGCTCCCCACGCCGCTGCCGACCCAATCCCGCGCTCCATTGGCTGCCCGCCTCCCTCCTTCTCCGGCGAGCTCAAGTGCCGCCGCCGCCTCTGTGCTGCTCTGCTTCTTGCTCTATTCTGCTCCCTGTTTCTTTCCAATGAAATCTCTATGTAACGTGCGCATCAATTTCTTCCCCATCTCTCCGTCTCCCTGTAGATCATACCCGTCACGCATGTTAGTGTTAAAATGGATCGTTTAGGACTAGATTGTTAAACCATATTGCACTAGATTCCCCGTCATGCACAAATTTAGTCCACCTAGCCCCTACCGCCTTGAGCCCGCCCCCCCTACCACCGCCCGCTCGTCGGTACCGTCGGTGCCGCGAGACCGTGCCTCTTGCAATTTCTTCAGGTGGATGGCCTCGCCGGTGGCGGCGAACGTGAAGCACATGCCGCGGCGGTAGGGGAGCCCGGAGCAGTCATTGCTGTGGTCCGAGAGGCAGTCAGCGCAGGCACCGCACTGCGCCGAGAGGATCGGCACCACCGTGTCCCCGACGGCCAACTCCCGCAGCTCATCCCGTATGCTCTCCACCACACTGGACCAAGTACATATGACATAGCTCAATCACCATTATTTTTCTCAAATTTGCATAGCTCAACTCCAACACACTGGACCAAGTACCCTCTCCATTATTTGGTTTTAGCATTGTTTAGCAAAGCACTTGGGTTCAGAGGCATGCATACAATTGGTTTAAGTAATCGAATTCCACAAAAAGAAACAAATATCTTGTTCTGGTCAAAGGAATTAGGTTAGTAGTTATGCCTCAGAGTAAATGATAAGGCATATCATTTTGATTCACAAAGAAGAGACAGGGAGTTGAAGAGCCCCTGCCGCTTGCCTCTGCTGCAAGGAATTGTGGTGCTCTGTGCTTAAACAGGTTCGTGTTGGCTGGTTGGTTTTCAGCGGTGTGCAGTTTTGGAGGCTGGCATTGTCCTCCCGACGTCGACGTATTATGAAATTGCAATCTCCTATCTATGTTCAGGTAAGATCATTATGTTTCTGGGACTAATCGTTGCTGCTCCTTGCTGAATGTGTTTCCATTGCTTATTACCATGCAGGTAAAGAGAGGTCAGCTCAACTGTTCTGTTTTGTTCGTATTTTGCAATATGGATCTATAATCTTCTCATCCATTTCGTCATGGACTTGCAATTTGCAATGGATTCTTGGTCTTATCATTCAGTTTAGGTGATGCGGACTATCTGCTGGTAGTGAAGGATCAAAGTGTCATAGAGGTAATTATGTTTCTGTATCCAAATGTGCTAAAATTAATCATTAGATTCCATTTTGAAATAATCATCGAGTTGTCAGATCAGACCAGTTAGTTAATTATTCAGTCATCACATCCACTGTAATAAATTTTTTTACCCTTGTAGCGCTGCGATCAAAAACATGGAACACTCACTACTATGTTCATTTATCTTTAAACATGAAATTTCATCTTTAAAACTGCACTGTGGATTCTTATGCAGTCACATAACGTAAGGTGATTCAGAGTTGAAGACATTATCCCATACAGGTTGCAGTAGTTGGCCTAATCACAATTGCCATTTCGCATCTTGTAGATTAGTATTATTTAGCTATAAGCACTTGGGTTCAGAGGCATGCATACAGTAGTATTAGAATGACATTCAATATGATCTGCTATCTCTGGATGGGGACTGGTTTTCAGAAAATTGATATGTTCCACATGTCTTCATTTTTATAGCAGTCTCATTTGCATCTACATTTGTTATGAGCATTTTAATGTCTGGTTTGTTTGGTATGCAGATTGTTGCAAAAAAAAGAAGTTTGTCAAATCACCAGTATCAACTGTCACCAACCAGTAACAGCTATCTAATATAACAAATAATTTAAGACCTTTTTTCTTCCTTGCTACTATTATATCCCCATTTGTTTGATCAATTCTGATTTTTGAAATAGTTTCAATTTTTTCTTTGCGGAAACATTTGGAGGCATATAATAATGTTAAACTGGAAAGATTAGAAACTTGAGAACATGGCACTTAACAAGAGCATGAGTATTCCGTAAAGAAATTTTGGCCACTTCATTTACCTTTTGTACTATTCTTACCCATCATCACTAAGCAACCAATCTGTTGAAATGCTCACTAGAGAAAACTTGTGACGTTTATAATCTTTTGTCGCTCATATTGGAGCATGGCAAGACATTGATTTTTCTCCAATCTTCCTTTTTCAGCAGGAATTTGTGTTTTTGTTCTGCATTTGGAGCACTGGAGGACATCGATTTTTCTCCAATCTTCCTTTTCAGTGGGAATTTGTGTTTTTTCCCCTCAAACTTCATAATCTGCAGCTAGATACTCAAGTTGCCAAAAATGTTTTTGGCTTTGCCATTTAGATTGACTGTTCAGCTTTATTTTATAGTGCAATGTCATGAAACTGTAGTTCATCAGTTCAGCCCCTTTCATAAGGTTTGTCTTTCCAATTAGTCTTTAGATATTGAAATTTGGTCGAAGTAATGAAATAGACTTCAGACTGCTGCATCTTGATTTTCTGCAAGTGTTGCAGCAAAACATATACTATTTTTTTATTCTTTTAACATATATCTTGAGTTGATGGTTTAGCTGGTTATATCTTTGAATTTTTCATTATGTTTTTTTGAGGTTTGACCCCGCAATTTGTGGTGACTACCCTATCCAATCCTTCTTCCTCTATAGATTATTTGCCTTAGGAAGTGGTTGGGAGAGTGGATGTACAAATTCACCAATCTTTATGCATTTTTCCACCTCAAGTGCTATGTATTTTTTTTTCTTGGAAGGACCTTTTCCTGGGACTATGATTATTTAGCTTTGGTTCCTTCATGCTTCTCCTTCCTTGGAGACTTTCAACTTGCCTGTAAGTCATTATTCATCCTGCAAGGATTATCTAATAGCCATGGTTGCATCAATAATTCAAATATCTTGGCTTTCCATCTTCAGCTATGTTCAGGGTTCTGATTATTATCACCCATGTCAATCTTACATTGTTTCCTTCAAGAATGCATGTGCATACATTCTGAATTTTTTCTAATAATCTGTACAAGTAATAGATAGATTGGTCGTAAGTCCAGTGTGGAATTCAAGTCATCTGCTCCCTGGACGTCTAAATAGTTTTCTTCTAATGTCTCTGTCCGTCTGCTGCTGCATTTTAGTTCGCTGATTGTGCATTATTTGTATAGCTATACCTGCAGATTTACTTATTTTATGCATTGCATTTGGACAATTGCATTATCCGTGGCTAACGGAGAAGCTGACCTGCATAATTTAAATACCAATCTATTCTGAAACTCTGATCTCATAAAATCGTTGTTTTCTTCTCCTGCTTATGTTTGCAGACCATGCACCTTACATTTGACTTGCGTCGCATTTTGCAGCATAGTTTCCAAACGATTTGGCCACTGGACTGAAAATATATACGCTACTCTAAAGTTTGTATGTTCTCAGACAATTTAACATAGGAAAGATCACTGCTTGTGCTCCGATGATTAGACATAATTAACATCATTGTTTTCTCCACCTTGTGATGTTTATAAACGGGCGTATTCTTTGCACGATTCATAGCTTCTTTGTATGCTTCCTTTTTTTTGGACCATCTTGTATGATTCATTCATAGCAACTGCAACTCAAAAATGAAATGCACTGGTGGCTATTATGACTTCATATTTAGCATGACAAATGTATGCACTCTTAAGGAATAATGTTTTTTCCTTTTGTTCTTGAAGTGTTGTTTCGATTTACTTAGGTTGAACTTCTTTGAAAAAATGACCTGTTTGCAAGAATGTCCAGCTTTCTTACAGGCAAACTACACTTGAAGGTTCAGATGCTTGAGAGAATGGCACACCACGGCACTTGCGGCTGTGAGAAGAACATGGATGATGGTGCCGGCATCCTCGTGGCTCTGCCGCATAACTTCTTCAGAGATGCAAGCTTCTTCTCAATGATCGAGCTTCGAGATTGATCATTGTTTTGATATGTGTGTGTTTATGTGTTGTCAGTTCTGATTGATTTGCCCTTTTTTTGAACTTGTTACTGTTGTTGCAGGGTTTAAAGAATTTCTCAAAGACGGCAAAGGAGCTTGTTCATTGTATGCAGAAAAAAGATTATGTTGTTTAGGTTCTTGGTTTGAACTACTAGAGCAGACTTCTTGAAGTTATTGACTCAAGGTTGGTGTCAAATTATTGTGGCTAGCAAAATTTAATTTAGATTCTCTGTCTCGATATATTTATTGATTTAATATTTTGGTTTACCATGTTAGAGAGACGCTTGTCTTTTCATAGTGAATTGCTAGAGTTTCTTGGTGGTTCATGCTCATGCAGCGACAAGGGTGGCTACCTTTGGTTCTAACAAAGGGCCGTGGAACGAACCTATAATTTTGAAGGTAACTCTAAATGTTGTGATTCTGTGAACGTATCTCTTTTATATGCTCATACTTTTGCGGTACATCTTTGAGTTAGCCCCATCAAAACTACATAAATGATATATACCAAATGTTTAGTGTTCTATGTGTGAGTGCCTCTAAAGGGAAAACTAACATGGAAGTTTCATTTGTAGCTGATACACGGTATGGGAAGTAGTAGTAGTATGAGGAAAATCAAGCAAGTTTTTGACGGGGAACAAAGAAGTGGCTCTTCACTAAGGGAAGAAAAACTGAAGACAAGGTTCTAAAAATATTCATTTTCCTTAAACCAATCAAAACTTCCAACAGTTGACTGCTGCTGAGTGTTTGCCGAAATTTACGCTATTACTTCTTTTGCTAGCAGCATGATTAGTGATACATTGAATGCTGAATCTAAGTTACATGTCAGTGATTTCGGTATGAAAAATGTTGTCCGAACTCAAAATTATTGGAGACGATTAAGAAAACGTTTGCATTATGTGAGCTTTAACTCAATGGTGGCTAGAAATACTTGTCTGGGTATTATTTTTAAATAAATATATTTGTCCGAGAAGAATATTCTAAAATTTATTGAGATATATTAGAGTAGATAGAACTTTAGAATTTAGAAAGGAACTCATATTTGGTATGGCATATATTGGACAATACGACTGCATTATATGTGCTTGATTACTATTATCTTTTTAAAAAAATTGGTAAAATTATACTGTGATCATTATAATTTATAATGTTTTATGGTCGTAATTTCTATTAGTCGAGACGTGCGTTGCACGTGCACGCTTACTATTCATATCTTTATAACTGAAATCAGACTTTCATGGTATATTGCAGCAAAGTGGGGTGGTCTTTGAAAAGTTATTTATAAAGCATTGTTCTGTAAGTTATTTATAAAGCATTGTTCTGTACCTGTAAGTCGTGGAGTTCCATAGACGAAGAGTCCCATCAAGTGAACCTGTAATTAGTATTGGAAGCTCTGGGTGACGGTAGACACAACCAAGACGATCTACATGCCCTTTGAGCGTATTAACAGATCTTTCTGTCTCCAGGTTCGTATTAACAGATCTTTCTGTCTCCAGCTTCCAGATCTGAATCACAAAACGGAATTGTTTTAGGGAAATGCAACAATATTATATTTTTAAAGGAAAATCCAACAATACTATGGATGGGCAACAGCACAGGAGTGTATTATTCAGTTGAAGATGCACCTCTGCAGTCCCGTCCCAAAAGCTGGTAATCAACAAGTAATGCACGCATTGCAGGCTGTCTGGATGCTCATTCCATGTGTTTTTGCTCTTAGAAGAAGAAAGGTTCCAGATCTGCAGAGCATAGCACATCGCAATCTAATTAAACCTCTGAGGAAAGAATCTAATTATTTATCTTTTGAAGAAAAAAATTATACTGGAGAACCATTTAGGAAGGATAAGATCCAAACAAAGCAGACCTTGATTGTGCGATCCAAGGAAGCACTGGCAAAACTGTTGCTGTTGACTGAGCTAAAAGTTATCTGCGTCACCCTGTCAGAATGCTCCTTAAATGTTTGGGTACACTCCCAGTCCTTGTCCCAATCCCAAAGCTTAATCAGGTGGTCATCAGATTCAGATGATGAGAGCACAAAAGGACTAGTAGGATGCACAGCCAAAGACTCGATGCAATTATCATGAGCTTCAAATCTCTTCACTTCGTGATTTGTATCATAACTGTACACATATATGTTTCCATCGCCATCACCAGCCACAAGCCATTTCTCTCGTTCAATAAATTTTGCGGAATAAACTGCAGTTGGAACAACTGTATAAGCATGACCGTTCACCAGGAAAGAGATGCAAATTGTGAAGTCAGAAACCATGCCTGGTTGCGCTGTACTGACTTCGAAGGTGTTCACCGTTGCCTGCAAATGAGCATATATACTTTAGCCAGTTCTAAATATGCAAAACATGAGAATATGTAGCAACCCACCTGTGTATGGTAGTCCCAGATGAAAATATACACCGCATGATTGCTCGTCATAATCCTGCATTACGCAATGCGAAATTTAAGTGCTGAAAAGTATCAATCATTTCTACACCCGTGGGGTGCTCACACAAAACACTAGATCACACAAACTACTATGCACTAACCATGGCTCTGTCGGATGAACATCCACAGACAACACCTGAAGAGAACTCTTTTCAGATATGATCTGATCCAAGCAAACGCCAACCGCTATTAGCGAAAACGCTCCACACTTGTACCAAAAGGCACTAGCAATATTGAAGCAAGAGGTGAAAAGGAAATTACCTCTATTCCAAACTGGATCTTCTTATGGCTTTGCATCTTTTCTGTACTTAACTGCAAACTCACCTGACCAGAGGTTACCTCTTCTTGAGAGTCGAAGACAACCTTCAACGTCAGCTCATGCACTTTATCGGCCGTCTCTTTGGCTTTCCTAAAACAATAGCGATACTTGTTCATGGCTGATTTAGGGTTGACATTCTTGAGGTTAAGGTCAACCTCGTCCACAATGGTGCTCTCCAGGGTGAGGAGCTCATCACTGTTTCGTGGTGGCTGCTTCTCCTGCTCCCGGGTTGTCACTACGACAATGTAAGTGGACCTTGGAGGCACAGCGCAGCAGAGTGGCAGCCTTGTCATGAACCTCTTCCGGTTCTTCGGCAGAAGCATAATGGCGACGCAGTCATCCGTCCTGTTGGTTAGGTGCAGCGGACAGGAGACCAGCTTATTTGGTTTGAATGGGAAGCGAAGCTGCGGGGGGTAGACGTCAAGCAGCTGGCTTATCTAAAAGAGAGAAAACTTACCCAATTAGCGGGGAGGGTATGGAAAGAAGCATACCAAGGAATGATAGCTACTAACACGTGTTTACAAATATCAATTTGATAAAAAGAAAGTCTTCTTGTTAGCACAAAATAAAATATTACTGAAGTGTTCAAGATTTTGTAACATTCTCCTATATATTAGTGTAAATAAAACATAAAAAAATTCAGAGCGTTTGTGTTCCATCTATTCATACCTTGTCAAGCCTATTGACCACCTCCTCTATAGAAAGCCTTTTATTCGGACGAATGTCAGCACACTTGAGGCCAATCTTAATGCAGTTCTTTACTTGATTGATGCAGTATCTATCTAATGATGGGTATTCCGATTTTATGTGCGATATATCTGTCCAGTTTTCGCGAACCTGTTCAGTTGGAATGACAATTATACAAAATAAATAGAACATTCCAAAAAACTGATCCTGAATTTTCAATAATTAAGTACATTTATCTTACGTTCCGGATGAAGTTCCAAGCTGGTAGGACATCCTTGTTAACGCTGCTTTTCTCTCCAGTTGTAATCTCCATGATCAGAATGCCTAAACTGTATATGTCTGATTGGAGTGATATTTGACGGCAGTATAAATATTCTGGAGCCATGTATCCTCTGAATCATTAACATCAATAGTGAATCGTTCAGGGACTAGTACAGGTAGATTTATGTTTTAAATAGGGAAATGAGAAAAAGGATCTTAAATAATGGTGTTGATCTTACAATCCACCGGAAGCATCTTGAACTGACGTCGAGATACATTCTTGGTCATATAGCCAGTGTGGAGCATAATTAGCAATCTTCGGCACCATTTTTTCATCAAAAAATATGCTGCTAGGTTTAAGATTGAGATGAATGATGGATTTTCTTGATCCCTTCTGTAAGAAATGTAGTCCTTCAGAAATCCCCTTAATTATTTTAAGTCGTACGTTCCAATCAAGTCCAGAAGATTTATCTGCGGAGAGTGGAAACCACATATGCATTCCGATGCTTGTTAATTCCAGTCTGTTCCTCGTGGAGTGGCACTGATGAGATGTTTCTATCTAATAGAACACTCGCCAGAATGGAATGGACAAGCATAATTAGAAACATAAATGTCAAGCTTATCATTGCATGTCTTTGTAAAAAGAATGCTCTATATGTTGCACCACTCCTTTCGTTAGAGACACCAATTAGAAAAAAAAATTGATCTCATTTACTTATTGATACTAAGTCAATGTATGTCATTTAGAATGAGCAATTGCGTAGCAAAATTTTATAATATTGTCTGCTGGTATATGTTAATTTATCGAAATTGGTGACATAAAAATATAACGCTATATTTTTTCATTGAAGTATTTTCATATATTATATTCTTATAGCATGTTAGCAAATATATAGTGATGGGAATTAGTGGTCAAATCTGCATATTTACGTGTCAATGACATTAGTAAAATGTGGGAGTGTTTATTATTAGTTATCACATACTGTTTCGTCAATTGTCTGTAGTGCAAAAGTTGACAAATGTAGTAACACCTTATAAATGGGAAAAGATAAATGCAACAGAACCTGTGCACCATCTAGTATTGATAGCCTGAACCAAAGACAAAACCAGTAGTGACATAGGTTTCATTAAGTTACCGTAAATATACTTATCAAGGCTTTCACCATGCCGGTACTCATAGCAGAGTAAATTATCATGCTTGTCCACGAGAACATTGTTCCCATAGCGCTCCTCCACTTCTCTGTGTACTTCATGGCAGTACCTTTTAACTTTGCTATATTTTTGTGCTCTAGCGCCAAAAGATGGCCAACCGTGTTGCGAAATTGCCTTTCTCCATCTCTTGTAGTTTCTAGAATCTTCTGTACAGCAATTGTTTCCCCACTTGGATGTATTCCCTGTTTAAGTCATCTTATTAGTATGACTAAAAGAAAACTTATTAGTATAATGTGCACTTATGATACCTCTCTAAAGAGAAGTTAAATCTTAAGCGTAACTTATAAACTGCTGCAATAGAACATACCTTATAAACCCCTCCACCCATAACTTCGCAAATTTCTTGTTCACTGCAGAAATTATTAGTACTATCTTTCAAAAATTGCAAACTTAGCTCCCTTCTTGGTGGACTTGCATCTTTTAATTTCGTCTCCGTGTCATTTAATTGGCTGCCTTCACCATATATTTCTGATTGCATAAAATTCCATTCACACGAGATAAATAGTATGTTATGCAGAGAAGTTTGTAACATCGGTAATTTGCTATGGAAATTCTAAGAGTAAATTGCACTATGGATCACTGAACTTGTCCAGTTGATTCAGGTAGGTCACTGAATTCCAACTGCATATCTAAGTCATTAAACTCATCTAAGTGGGTCACTCTAGGTCATTAGTTGTGCCACTGTTGCATAGGGTGTACCTATACGCTGAAAGAAAGCACAAAACTGGTGAAAACATAACTCATCGTAGACCGGAGGTGGCTCCTCCTCCCTCACAGCCTCCCTGCCTAGGGCCGCCTCTAGGCAAGGCACCTAGGGTAACTGCCCAAGGCCCCCCAAAGTTGTTATAGCCCAATAGAGAACAACAACTAGTCTTAATACATAAGCACTGTTTGGGTTGGGCTATGATAAAGCAACTTATGGTTGTGTGTTATCTGTTGTGGAAAAGCTATTGTGAGCTGTCTGCTGTGGAAATGTTGTAGGTTGTTCAGTAAATTGGTTGTTAGATGGAGCTAATTAAGACATTCGATAATAAAAATTTAGAAAACAAGACATTGTTACATGGTAAGCAAGTCATGAAAGCTAAAAACCAAAAGCACTTATTTGGCTTATAATCCAAAACGAAAGGCCGAAAGCCGAACTTGTTTGATTCAGCTAAGCCAAAAGCCACTTCCAATAAGTCTAATCAAACACCCCCATAAACACCCACACAAGTGGCACGAAAAGACACTTGGCCTATCTCATCAGCAATCCAAGTCAAAATATTAAGTTGTAACGTGGATGGCTGCTAGGCATCGCTCACAACTTGGCTCGCTGCTGGCATCCTTCAGGCCCATCTCTATCTGGTGATGCTCAACTCTGAGGCCCCAGAGCAGCCACAGCCGCAGCATAGCTGCGCTCAGCCACGCGAAACACTTCGTCCCTTCCTCGAATGAGAAAAAGAACTTAGCGTCGGTTGCTAAGCTTAGCATGGCAACAAGTTTTTTTTTATCTTACTACCTACCTCCTATCCCTTATGCTAAGTAAATTCCTCTGTCCTTTAGCCTCTGCTTAGCGCCAATAGATGGGATGCTGTAAGTGAACCATGGACGAGCCGGCGTGCCATACTAATTGCATTTTCTCATGTTTAACGCCATTAAAGGAGAGCCTAATTTCACGGATTCTTAGCAACTTCACCTTTAGTTCGCAACAGCCAATCGAAATTCCCTCGTATAGCCTTCATTCCTTCAATTCATTCGGTTTCTTCGGTTAAATATGTGTTTCATTACGTTTGAAAGAGGGTTAAAGAGAAGGCCAAAGGGGATTGCTGCCTCCAGAATGACATGGCAGCAGGCAGCATTGGATTCTTATCAACTTCAACCGTCCAGGTGCTCCTGTTATATACTTATATGTACCTTCCCTCCTTATCTTATCTACTAGTCCGGCTGATTCTTATACTATTTGTGTGGTAAGATGTCATCTAGAAAGAGTTTGTCTCGAAATGAAAAAGGAAGCAAAAATAGCCCCCACGCTGTTATCTCTCCCCAGGGCCTTTCCTTGCTCCTACAACAATCGCTATCACAGGATCCAAACATTGGCGTGTGCCACCACCCTTGCAATCGCCTCGATTGCACAGCTCAAAGGGCTTTGAAAGGGCAGAAAATTTTAGAATGCCAAAAATCTTGGGGGCTGAGTGCTAATTTCAATGGACATGCCTGTTGTCATGTGCCACCACGTACACCCCGTGCCACGGTGGCATGAGTCTATTAGATATGTATTGTATTCGTATTCTTGTTTTTTTCAAAAAATTTATACAATACATATACATGTACTATATATTGGTCTAGAGCCTATGGAAATACACAAGTTGCTTCCGTCAAACCCAGGATAATCAAACCCAGGATAACGTGCTAATGGCCTAGAGTGAGCCACTTATAGCGATGTGCAGTTTGCAAGTTTAGTGACCCACTTGAACCAGTCAGGCAAGTTCAGTGAGACGGTGACCTATAGTGTAATTTACTATTTCTACAAGTAAGATCGACTCAGTTACTAGCTAGAGTAAGGTAGTTCTTTGACAAGGTAATAAAATTTCAAAAGGAAAAACAAGATAAAAGGTAAATCAAATGATCTGCCAACCTATACCTCTTCTGCTGTGATTACACCAAATGTGATTTCTCTAGTCTTACTTATTTTCTGTACTATTGTACGTCAGTGACATTGTCACACAATGCTAGAGAGATTCCTAGGTGGTGGAAAACGGGGTGGGAACTGGCAAAAACTGGAAAAAACAGGTGAAAACAGTAGCAAATTGGTGGAATTCAAATTACACTTTTGCATATGCAAATAAAACTGAATTCACTTGCGCACAGACTATACATGGATCAAAGTATCGAAGTGCTGAAGTATTTGAAACTAGGGATTGTTCGATTGAAACTTTGCCACAAACGAAATCCTTATTTTCTTTGGATGCAACTAAACATATATGTAAATAGCCATGAAAGTAAATAGAATAAGGTTTCCCGTGGAATACATATAGCTAGCACTAATGGAAAGAGGGTATTTGGAAAATGGAAATAGCACAAACCTAGAGAAGGCATGTCCGAGGTGCTCCGAAGAAGGATAGCCTCTCCACTGTAAAACTGTCAAGAAAGTCGGGGAGGATGAGAAAGCGTGGCTACTTCTTTGTGGGATTATTAACTATGCCAGATTCAGAAAATAATGCCACCAACGTTAGCAACAAAGAGAACAAAACTAACATTGCTTTGAAAGGTGTAACATCCAAAAAATTACTCTTTTGATTTTTGGCATGATATCCAAGCATTGCATAACTATCTCATAAATTTGTGTGCTTCATTCGCTCATGCGCATGTATTCTCGTTCCAATACTGGGAAACAGAGGAAGTATATCTCTACAACGTCTCTAGAAGTAGTAGGTCGAAATACTCACTAAATCCCCCCTTTCGATTGTTGTTTGGGTGTTAGACCTTGAAATAAGGTAAAAGGTCAGCAGGAAACATAAATTTGTACAAAAATGTTATTTCCTTGTAATGCTTTTTCTTGACAACAATGAACAAAAGGCATGGTCCACTGCCCATCATAGGAAAAAGGAGGATATGCGTAACATGAGTAATCATACCTGGTTTTGTTTATTAAGAGTGTGAAGTATTTGTTCTGTAGTGGGCCTTTTATGCGGGTCTATATCCATGCATTCCAGACCTAACATGATACATGCGTATAGCTGTGAGTAGTTTTCTTTCATTGATCCTTCTTTTTGCAACCTTGCTCGCCATTTTTGAAGTACCTATAATGGAAACAGATAGCTAAAATGATACGATGCACTCAAGATTGACTGATGCAATCTGGAACTGTACAAATAAATTTTCCTTACAGCCTCAATAGACTCCTCATTAGGTGTTCCACTCATGTCGCAATCCATCCTTTGACCATTTATTATCTCTAGGATTATAACACCCAAACTGAATATGTCTAACTTTTTGGAGATCGCGCCTCCTGATTTAAATTCAGGTGGTAGATACGGCCTGCATGACGACAAATATGTTCGAGAATTCACAAGTACATTGTAAGACTAATTTATTGAGCAAGAAAAAGCAATTGAATTCTCAACTGGTCCTGCTTACAATGTTCCTACGAGATTTTCTGTTAATGTATGAGTTCGGTTTTCACCCATGAGTCTTGATATACCGAAGTCCGCAATTTTTGGTATCAAGTTATCATCCAGCAATACATTGGCTGGTTTTAGATCCCTATGGATAACAGGAAAACCTTCTCTGCCCTCATGAAGGTAATGCAAACCATTGCAGATCCCCTCAATAATTTTGTAACGCTGTGGCCAATTAAGTCCAGAAGATGCATCTGTGCAAGCAATGTTAGTGTATTCTGAAAATCAGAAATCTTGGAAGCGTCATATCCTTGCATGCTAAAAGATACATGGAAATACAAAATTTGTACAGTTTGATCTAGTTATATGTTTTCAACAGACCATCATTAACACGGTATATGTTTATCATGACAATTATAGCAAAAGTTAATGAAATGTTATAGCAATGCAATGTGGTCAAGCCATGTAGACTTCGGGAACAAAGATGATGATGATCCAACAATAGGAAGCTAAGTTACATATCACTAGTTCGCTACTCTACCTTGGCGATGCTTGTCAAGGCTTCCACTGGGCAGATACTCAAAGCAGAGCAACATATATATATCATCTGCCACAACTTCACATCCTTGATACGTCCTCAGTTCCTGTTTTACATCATAACAGTAGCCTACAAACTTTACTATGTTTTGGTGCGTGAGAGTCGACAGATGCCGAGCTTCATTCTGAAATTGCTTATCATCCGTTTTTTCCCTAATAATAAGCTTCTTCACAGCGATTTTTTCCCCATTTTCTTTCACTCCCTGTTCAGATTCTCTTAATATCAATTGAGGTTAACATTTGATAACTAAGAAAACGTAAGGCCCATTCAAGCATACCTTATAAACAATTGCATACCCTCCTCTACCAATTTCCCGCGAAGTAGAGAAACCGTCTGTAATCTTTTCCAAAAAAGTTAGTTCTAATTCTGGTGCCATCAAACCTGGATACTGTGAGTTGTCACTTCTGCGAGGATACATGTCACAAATTGCTTCCTCTGGTGATAGGTTCCTTGACTCCTCACTCGTGGAGAAGTGCTGCGACCTGGAAATATTGCTTCCACGAGAAGGAAAGAATTGGAGAAGTGCTGCAAGCAGGGCAATGGGAATCACTAAACTGTACATAACTCATGCACACAAGAGGATGAGAATCACTAACCTGTGTAGAAATCCTTCAAGCAGTCGAAGAGAGAGCACATCGCGTCGAAGTGACAACCAATCGGAGGATCAGATCCAGTGAGAGGCTTGCTCGCTCTTCGGGAGAGATGAATACCTAATCCAGATCATGCATTAATTGACTTGACTTCATGTACATGTGATGGTACAGCAACAAGCAGACATTCAGCATCGAAAGAACCAGCCTGGTCAGCTTAACATTTGGATCTCAGAATAACAGCAACAGACAGCCATTCAGCATGCATCGAGAGAAACAACATCATCTTCTAGGTAGATATTTCCAAAGTTTTAGGGGGTGTTTGGTTGAGCTTTTCTACAGCTTTTCACTGAAAAAACTACAGCCCAACCAAACGGCCAGCTTTTCAGCAGCTTTTGCCAATGATAGCTGTGGGCTTTGCAGTGTAAATTCAGCTGTTTAGAAAAGTTGCATTCTGCCAGCTTTTTGCAATGTGCTGAAACTTCAATGCTTAATTTCTAAAATGCTGTAGATGGTTTGGATCAGTCAAAAGCCATATGTTCACTTTCCCACAGCCACAGCAGCTTTTCTAGACAGCCAGCCAACAACAGATTTGTCAACAGCCACAGCCCAACCAAACAGGCCATTAGGCTTGTACGAATAAAACCACTCCCTGTTGGGTGTTATATGATATGAGCTAGCCGAATTCAACATCCACGCTCTTTCATTAGGTCTTTTACCAGACAGCCTTCTCGTAACTAAGAGAACATTATCGCTAAGCTAGAATCTTTAAACACTACATTAGCACTCTCTTAGCCTTGTATTCTAGACAGTCTCTCTTCATATGTTCCTACTTCTTGCACTTATAGCACAGCGGCCTCTTCTTGTTCTTGTTCTTATTCTTGGATGACATACCTACCTCATGTCCTTTTCCGCCTAAATCACCCTTGACTAGCAAACCTTCAAAGTGAGTGACTTCCACTGCATTGTTCTTCCTTCTCAGATCCCAAGTCAGTAATGTTGTAGTAATAT
Organism: Stipa capillata; assembly: GCA_019208055.1. NCBI lineage: Eukaryota > Viridiplantae > Streptophyta > Magnoliopsida > Poales > Poaceae > Stipa > Stipa capillata. The sequence goes on from JAGXJF010004701.1 coordinate 30,886, forward strand.
CCTCAATCTTTATAGTTTTCTTACCGTGCGTCAAACTAGTCAGAAATACTCGTAGAACAATGGTAGTGAACAAAGAAGAATTATGGCCTTGTCCTCATGATCAACCTTTGTCGGGGACCGAAATCATACATGACCTAAAGGATGATGTGTTGCGAAAGACCGAGGAAACACCCAACACACATATACACTCATGTTGTATGTATCTTTCACCGTTGGCCGGTCCGACACCGGACCAAGATGGCATACACATACGCAGTTGTACGTATCACCGTTGGTTCAGCCAACTAGAAGCAGACATTATTCAATAAGCCAAATGAAATTCCAAGGCACCCTCGTAGAGCCTTGATGCTTGTCTTCTACAACAACCATTATAGCTAGTTAGAGAAGCCTGACACCTATGCCCACACCCTAGCCTAGTTGACCGAAGCACAGACTAGTGGGTCGCTTAAGAGCCCGGCACAAGTGTCCACACCCTGCCTAGCTAGCAATCGCATTTCAGCTACCGGGCCACTCAACTAAAATGGATATCACGATTGCATAAAAGACAAACACCAATTCTCTACTGTCACCCACATCACTTCAAATCACATACGCACAGTGTATGGAGGGACGTGATTAAAGACTTGATAATCATAACACAAACTATAACGAGATATTTATGCAGATAATAATCCACATCCCTTACACATGGGCAATATAGATAATTATAACACAAAAGACCCGAATGTTACAAAATACCAACCTGGTACATCAGAATCAGCAGTGGAAACATAAATAGAACATAAACCCGATGGTCCATGAGAATATTATTCAAAACCCATGATACCACAAAATCTTGTAGCTAACTTGGTAAATGAATACAAGCAGTAACGCGATAATCATCTATAGCCATTTATCTGCCAAAATTAACATGGAATGGAATTTCAATGAGTACTTTCGTACTTGCAAGACTTAGTTGCGCTTGGATCAATTAAAACAACCTAACATACTAGGTTAAAAGTTAATATAGCATAAGACGATATGAACATAAGCATGATTGTATTTATTAAAGGGACATAACAAGATAATAACAATAAACACAATGTCATAACATAGACAAAATCATGATCTAACGAGTCCTCAAATTCAACGAAGACATTAAGGCATAGACATGCCATGATTTTAAAGCATAGACATGCCACAAAATTAAGCCATAGACATGCCAATTTATTTACTAGTTTACAATTTTCTCACAGAGGAACCAATCATTTACAATGCACCCTATGTATTCCAGTGGCTCCCCCAAGTGAGAGTAGCTAATAGTCAAGTGGGCAAGGCTAACCTAGCACGGCACATGTGGTGTGCTCACAAGAGGTCCCTAGCGGCTGACAAGGGATAGAATACCAACTAGCGGCCGTGACGAGTGATAATGATTACGAAGAGCAGCTACCTAGTGAAAGTTTCGACAACCTTCTCACCTCTCTGTTGGCATTTTACTATCCCCTCGGTTTATCCGCTGATAGGAGGTAATCAAGTGATCAATCAGTGACCGTGATGAGTGGTAATGATTACGTCTGTTACAACGACCAGTTACCCGGTGAAAGCATCTGCAAACCTGTCCACCTCTCGATTGTCACCATCACTACCTCCTCAACTCTCTTACTCACATGTTCAGGTTGCTAGACATCAATTTAGACATTCACGCATTGATGGACCGATCAACTTTCAATCCTATGCATGCTAGGGAAGACATTGAACAATCAATGAAATTAAACATATGAACATAGGATTGAATGACTGCATAACAAGCAAACAACTCTTTGCTTGCTTGTTTATTGGACAAAGACGCATAATCGATACCATGTTTGCTTTTGGGAAATTCCAAATAGTCAAAACCAGCAAGAAGCAAAAGAACATTCAAAAGAGCAAATCGAGTCTAAGGAACTATTTTCAGGAAGGAAAACATGTATGCCATGCATGCTGGGATGAAGAAATTAATGTAAACGGATTATCTATTCATACGGGGTTCACTACAATTTGTTAGGTTTTATTAGTCATGTCATAAGCTTAACATGAATATACGCATGATATTTAATATGCAACTAAGGCATATATGCATTAGTTCTGTATTTAAAATGAAAATGAAATTAGCTATATCAGTATAAAATTTTGGACTGGTTTAGTAGTAGCATGCATGATAATGTCACATTGGAAAATGCAAACTATTATCCATTAGCACCTATCAAGGTATGCTTTCATTAAGGTTAGGTACAAGATTCAATATTTTTCATACTACGGATATGTAGGAATGATATACTAAATGCCGGGGATAACAATATGATTTGGTTTCATGGAGTTATATACCATGCATACAACAATTTCTATATAGGTTCATGATTTAATGCCCACATGTGTATCATCATTTCAACTGTCACATCCCGTTTTTTCGAAACCTAAAAATTAGGGATTACAAAAAGTTTGATGCTAATAAAATCTCCTAAGTGCAGTCGACTAAAAACTTTCGTTCAAAGCATGCTTATGCTAAACCCTGGCATGGTCATATATACATGTATATGTGGCATGTGATCATGCCCTCTTTTTGCCATTTGGAGTTTCTTGAGATTCTTGAAGCATGTCATGTCATAGGGTGCATATGCATTCAAATCCAAAACCACTACCTGACATAAAACATATATACCTGTATATGCGTATATATCCTAACCCTAATATTTTCCCTCTCAACAAAGAAACAACAAAACCTAAAAACAACATATGATCACGTGGCTCAAACCTAGGTACCTTGACCTTATTTAACCCCTACCATGACATACATGCCCCTCCATGCCTCAAAAACCCTAAACCCCAACCTCTTCCCTCCTTTCCTTAATACTTGCTTTTTGAGGCAGAAACCCTAATAACATCATTTTATGTGCTTCTACCTCTCCAAAAATTCTATAAAAATTCCAGGAAGCATAGAAAACCATTATTCACCAAAATATGAAATAATATTGTGGGGTATAGTTCAAATATTTCCAAACACCTGTAATTTTAAATTTAATGCTGTTTTTGACCTTGAACTACAACCCTAACAAATCAAGCTCAGAAAATTCCTATAAAATTACACAACCTCTAAAAGTCTCTAGTAGACTAAAACCTCTAAAAGTCTCTAGTAGACTAGATATGCAAAAAGATGATCATCTCCAGTTCAAAATTTTTGATTAAACTCCATCAAACAGTTTTGCCTCCTTTCCCTTCCTGGCATGAAATCATGATCAAATCTTCAAGCAAAAATCTCAAAAACTTTGAACCTCCCCTCTGCACCCCAGGCATCATTCCCTGAAAAGGACATCTCCAGAGCAACTCCCAAACAAAAGCTCCCTCCAAACCCTAGCTCTTGTCATCGATGGCATTCACCCTTTCCACTATTCCCTCTGCTCCAATCGGTGCCTAACTACGCTATACCCTCCTCCACCTCACCCTGAGCACAGTGGCGTGAGGAACACGACCTGGCATGCATGATGGTGCCAGGGGACGCACCATGCCACGCCGTGCAAGCTCTGGACGTGCACTGCGCAAGCACCCAGTGCCAAACCACGCTTCCCGTTGACAAACACCACACCGCTCGCCATCTCCTTACCGCACAAACCGCCACTGCGCACCACGACTTCCGCTCTGGCCCCAATAGCTCTGCACCGCCCTGTTTGGTCTCTGCGCCGTCGCATTCCGAGCTCGAGCAAGGTTCAGCGACTGCTCCCCAACCTTCCCATGTGTCCGCCTATAAAAGAGCCTGCCCAAGAGCACAGCTAGCCAATTGCTCCCAAACCTTTCTCCCCTCCCTCATCTGCCATCTGCCTCCGCCGCCACTGCCCTCAAGGTTATATCTGCTGCAAGCCTCACCGAGATAATTCCTTAGCGCTATGGGATCCCCCCTCATCCTGAGCATAACCGTGGCTTCAATTTCGCCAAACCTCTCCCCAATCCAAAAGCCCCAAATCTCGCTGGAATAACCACTGCAGCCCTCGCCGGAGTCTACCCCGATCAGCAGCGCATCCTCATTCAACTGGCAGGCAAGCCCGTTCTGGGAAACTTAACCGAAGGGGTAAGCTCACATGTGCCACCGACAAGCGGGCCTTGAGTCTTCGGCCGGGCCCGTTGTTAGGTTAAGTGGAAAAGGTTTCTTCCCCTTTTTCGTTTTCTCTGTCGCAAAGGCGTATTCTGATTCCACAGAAAGTGTAATCTACTCTAAAGCTCCGGTTTTACTTCTAAATAAACCACGCTTCACTAGTTCGGCTGGTTCATACCCTTCCAAACTAGTTTTTCATCCTTTTCTTCTAGTTCTGAAATCCTAAGATTATCTCCCAACTTTTGGTTTAGATAGAATTTCAAAATTTAAATCTATTTATATTGAAACAGTGAAGAACAAGGTATTGTATGAAATATTTATTCCTTTCAATTGTAAAGGCTGTTCAAAATAATTTCCAAAAGCTTCTCCAACTGAAATATATACCATTGTTAAAGTATACCCTTTGGTCTCAACCGCAATTCAATGAACAAGGAAATTTTCTTTATGAAACTATATGGGGCATATGTTATAAAGTATAGTCATAAGTATTGGAATTAAACCTAGGTATTTAAGTTAAATTATGGAATATAAAAAACTTGGAAATAGAATATTTTGAAATTTTTTAGAACCTCTGTAACCTAAGAGGAACTAAAGAACCCGAAAGGTTTGTGAACTAGGCTTAGTAGACTTAAGCTCCCTTTTAATCAAGCACCAACACTTCGTGTGATATACAACCAAGCTAAAAACCTAGATAAGACCAAAACCTTATGAAGATGTTTCCTAATTATTTTACATGTCTAATATCTTTTGGACGTCGATCACAAGGAAAATCAAAACACCCCTAAAACCCTAAAAGCTAATATAATCATATGTTCATCGAAAACCCCTAAAACCCTAGCTTGACAAATCACAACCAAAAGCCTTTTAATAAGAGACACCTAATTCGTCAGCTCCCATGCATTTAGCAAACATGGCATGTTTATTTGGTTCTTATTGAAGTTATGATGCATGTCCGTTTATTCGACGCTCTTGCCCGTGTAGTTGACAGAGTCCGGTACGCGCGTCAGGAGGACCTTGAGCTATCTCCATCTCAAGATCAGGGCCAAGGATCACCAGGCAAGCTTTTCCTCTTTGATCATGTTGAGTCCCACGATTGCGAAACATGCATGCTATATGTTAGAAATCAGTATTTTCTGTAGTATTAGCTATGACCCATACTGTAGAAACCCTAGCCCGACAATGTTTCCTTGTTGCCCTAAGGACTACGTATCCCGAGAAAATTACCGAGAACCTAGGGTAGAGTATACATGTATATGGCCTAGCTCAGCAGTAGTAAAACAAGGTTTCATAAAAAGAAGCGAATCCCCGGAAATCTTGTATGAGGAGGACTTGGGATGGACCTTAGTGTCCACTGGTGTTTGGAAGGACAACAATGTCTATGGGTCGGGATGTTTTTGAAAAAGTTTTATCAAAACCAAAACAAAATGGAGATTATTTAGATCCGGGTTAGAAAAGAAGCAGGTTTTTGCAGGAGTGACTCATTTTAAGGTGTAGCCCGCCATGGCTCCGTTCATCCGTGTGACTCGGATGTGGTGTGTAGTCTTTCTCAGATCAATTAAGGACCGAACCTATGTGCCGCTAAACCAGGTTCACCTCGTACGTCCACATGGCCTTTGTGGGAAGGACTGGACTAAATACCCTTTCGAGTGTTAGGCAACAGGGGACTTACATCTTGTGGGTAAAGCCATACAACCCTGCAGGGTGTTAGAAATTTATTCGAATAGCCGCGTCCTCGGTTATAGACACAACTTGGCAAGGCCACACACTAGTTAGACTAGGCTTTCGAAAACCAAAACAGGATATGGGTTTAAGAACGCAAGCATGATGTGCTTGCAGGGTGACCTGAGAGTACCCCGTGTGAAGCGGGAGGAGTGAAAGTGAGAGGAACGTCGTTCCACATGATGTAAAACTGACTTCCCAATAGGAGTGATTCGTCGTACCCGTAGTGGATGGCCAGAGCTGCAAGGGTACGATAACATGCTATGTTATCACAACTCAGCAAAGCCGAGCTTGTTATTGCGAAAATTGCTTTTAGAATCTAGTTAAGTACTTTGAATGAAAACTTACTTTCTCGTACAACATGAGACATAGGTTAGAGCCACTTTCTTGATATAACCGTGCATACATATATCCGTATTATTCTCCCTGAAGGAGAGCTTGTGGGTACATTCAATGTACTCACCTAGCTTGTTGATTTGGCTAAACAAGGAGTACCATTCCGAGGATAGCGACAGTGACTATGAAGCGTAGGGAGTTACCCTAGTCAGTTTCCTATGGTTTGGCATATTGGTGAGTGATCTACCACGTGTATCTTTTTGATGCAGTCTTTAATTCGGCCAATAGACCTTGTATGTGTAATAAAGGCCTTGCCGGTCTATGTATCAGACTCTGTATCGTTTGTATGACTATGGTATTTAGTTCAACTTGTGTGTACTGGCCACTGATCATGGGACCAGTATAGTAAACACAAGGGTTTATCCGACCTTAAAACCGGGTACACCACATCAACTAATCAAGATTGCACATTTTTAATTAGACAAGTTTTGGATAGCAAGATGATATCGGTCATAACTCACAAATGGCTTATCAGAACACGGCAAAAAATTAATTTTCCTTTTAGGGTCATGCTAGGTGGGAAGCACATCGAATCGAGCTTGGAAGCTCTCAGCCCTATTGGCAACATACAACTAGCATATCACCAAAATCGCAAAATTTGTCGCAAACTCTTGCATCTACACTAAAACAACACACCTACAAGAATTATGGAGTTACCCTTGACGCATGAATACGAGGAAAATTGATGACGATGTTGGTAGTTGCGGGTTGAGCTTTGGGGTGATGCCATCTTCTCCTTTTCTTCTTCGTCCATCTTCCTTTCTTCTTTCACATCCTCTTCTTCGTCATCCTAGGGCAGCGGTGCTATTTCCTTTTCTTCACCTTCACAGCCAGCACCATTTTACTCCTCTTCTTGTTGCCACCATCTTCATCTTCCTCAAGTTCTCCAATCCTTCTTCATCTTCCTCTTTTCCCATGACCGACGGCATAGGCAGGCGGCGGCAGCAGCGTGGGTCGGCACCCCTAGGGCATGGAGGAGGTGGCGCTGGTTGGAGGGGTCGAAGTAGGGGAGCGGCAGAAGATCACCTGCCGGCCTTGCATGGCAGCGTGTTGCCCCAATCGGGAGCAACAGCGGCACACAGAGGGGACAGCAACGCAGCAGCGGGAGCAGGAGGCAAGGAGGTTGCAGTGCATGGGGCTGAGTAGGCATCGGCGCATGGGAGTTGGGGCGAGCCGGCCACAGCGACACCCACGTGGAGGCAGGGGTGGCACGGGGATGGGGCAGTGGCAGGGGCACACGCGAGTGCAGGCTGGCGTGTTGGGGGCGGCGATGACCAGATGGGACGGCACACTAGTGAGGACCCGTCGGCGGCCGCAGCAATCGGCCTGGCGGTGCCAGCGAGCAAATGGGGTCTAGGGATTGAGCATAATGTCTTGCCCCTTACACATTTTTTATTTATTTAATCTCTAAATTATCTCATGCCTAGAATTTTTCAAACCCTAAAATGCGCATACGGGTTCTGAATCAGACGAGCGAATAGCCCATTTCAACTATCTCCATGATACGGACGCAATTACAGAACCCGATTGACATGCGAGGCTCAGATTTTAAATTCCATCTTCAATTGGTTTAATTTTCATATGTGAATTTATGTTTCATTGATGTTTCAAACTTGTCTATAAATATTTGAGAAAATCATAAGGGCTTTAAATATTATATATATGCCGCTATAGAATTTTCAAACTAAAAAGATGTATTTGAGTCTAGAGAGGCATATAACTCCCAGTTATGAAATTGCACGAAGTTTGAAATACACTTTATTAATATATTCTGAATCTGTCGATTTGAAAATATTTGTAAAAATATTCATTTAAATATGCAATTCAACTCCAAGGGACTTGAAAGTTTTGGAGAATTTTATTTAAAATTATTTCTAGATCCAAATCTTTAAATGATCTATTTGCATGCATGAGGTGGAAAACATTTACTTTTATACATGATGATCTTCACTGGTCTCATGTTTAAGAAAAGGGGTAATTACAACCATCATTTCTAAACGTGCTTGATCCATAACCATTTGATTGAAGATATTCACGTGCTCCACAAGATCCGGCCCCTCCTGCATCTTCAGCTCGTACAACTTTTTTCTTCAAATACAACTTGTTAGTCAGAGTTTTGGACATGAATTAATCTCTAACTTGTCACATATCCGCTTTGGCGAAGTCTCATCCATCACATACATCATTGTATTTGATAGACATAGCCATATGCTCCCGGCCAGCCCTAACCTTTAGCTCTTCCCAAGTATCATCATCCATCTTCTTTGGCTAGAGATCCTACAAAACCTTAGAACAACCTTGTTGCACCAATAGATCTTTGACCCTTGTCTGTCACAGGACAAAATTGGTAGTGCCATCAAACTTCTCCACCTTGAACTTTATTGACAACATGTCGCCTTTCTCGAATAGATCTGAGTATCTGACCTAAACGTTTGTCTCCTGTCTGACTGATGTTGCACTGATCGCATCCTCCAAACACACCTTCTCCGAGTTTGATCACTCCTCTCCTTCAGAATTTGTGTTCTTCAGATTGGCTGCCTAGGCTTCGAAATCTTGAGATCTCGCACCTTGAAGTCTCCCCAACCCCTGCTTATATACAATCTCGAAGTTCTCCTTGTCCGACTCAAACTGTTGAGTCCTTTTCTTATCCAACTCAGATAAATGTGAGGCTTTCCTTATCCACTTCAAACAGAAACCGATTCAAACTAGACCCTTGTGTTGAACTTCGAACCAACCAGGGCTCTAACCTGCCTTGATCCCGAGTTGAGTCCAATTCAGACTCCAACTCCACCTTCACATGACTCCTAATAGTTATACGCACCACAACCTCACCGTACGAATCAACGTCCTCCTCTTTGTGTAAACCTTTTGACTTGATCCAACATGCGTCATGTCATGTAGAAGCCTGCGGACACCCCTGGTACATCACCATACCCCTGGTACCACGCCGGCATACTCCTTAACATAAAAACTGCATCCTTGAGTAGCTCTCCTTGCCAAAATGACCAAAACGGCCCAAAATCAGTCAAACAGCCCAAAACGGGCCTCAAATTGGGAAAACCGGGAAAAAGAAACCTAAATCTAGACTGAACCAGACTTTCCAAAAAAAATTGAAGTCCCTTTCCCCTAATATTTTACCTAAATCTGGGCTATTTTTTATGTGTGCCTCACTCTAGGCCGAAAACTGGCCTAAATCTAACCTGCCCTGTGGCCTGCCCATGCCCGCCTAGCCTCCTGCACCCCATCTAGCCTACCCGTGCACCTGGGCCCGCTGGTGCCCCTCCTGACCTGCCCGTCCACTCAGCCTCCTACGTCTGCCTCTAGCCACCTAGGCCTCCTGCCCTCTCTAGGCCACGCCACGCTGTGACTCATCTTGGGATGCCTGCGCCTTGCTACTGGATCGTGCAGCGACGCACCGTGCCTGCTGTTGCTGCTGCCGTGAACCACGCCTGCTGTTGCCCTAGCAGCCCTTCTTTCGCTCCACCTCGCATTGTATTCTTCCACAAAAATCCCGTGTAGATTTTGACACCTTTTGGATGCGGCCTTGCACTCTCTTAGAAGTGCACTCAGTTGATTTAATGAACTTTTAGGTTCGTAAGAAAAATTGAGTAAAATTCACGTAACCCTACCTTTTAAGGCATCGACAACGCAATATCACAGTTTTAAATTTTTCTTCACATGTCACTTTTTTTAGAAACGTTTCGTGTCATCTTAATTGGGATTTTTTAAACCTATCGCTTGTGGTTATGTGTGAAAAAAATAAAATTTGTCATTTTATATTGCCAATGCCTCAAAAGTTATGGTCCTGTGAAATGCACTCTTTTAAGTTTTCACATTTTTAAAGTATTTTTACCTCACCTAAATTGACCATATATAACGCCCCTGCTCACCGAAGTAGCCAAACCAAGTCTAAACACATATGCAGTGAACTTAAAATTTTGGAATGGGTAGAGGAAGGAGGTAATGTGGAGACACAAACCCTAGCAGGTAGCCGCCTGTCATCGTTTCACCGCAGATCTTTCTCCCCTCTCCTCTAACATTCTTGTCAATGTTTAGTGGATGGGGGCCTGTTGATTTTTCATAGTTTTTCTAGATTCCTTTAGTTTCATCGGTTTTTTCTTTCTAGATCAAATTCCTAGTTTTTGTTCTTCTCAAAATCAGTTCTTTGCTATATTTTATTTATCTCTGATGGGTGTTATCGAACTGACTCGCCTGGACAACAATGGCTAAACCCACACGGGAAATCGACACTAGGGTTCGATGGGTTCAAATAAATCACATCTAATATCCTTCAAACATAATATTGCTACTAAGGCAAATATCGTACACATCTATGGAGATTCTTGACAATCTACTTACCATTGTTGCTATCATTGGCAATCAAGATACTGTTGCAAGGTACGGATTCAAAGATGAAAAAGTCAAAGAAGTATAGCATGCTCATTGACTCATAGACTTGATGGTATCACATTGTTTGCCTTTATTGTTAATTGTAAAACTTAAGTATTTGCTTGTCGAATTATCAATATGGATGAACGAGCATTTCTAAAAATAAAAAAAATACAGTGAACTTCCATCATACATGCATCATATGATGAAGTAACAAAAAAAGTATTTTCTAATTATTAGCCGAATGAGAATTAGTTAAGTAGCTATCAACCGGGTTGCACCTTATCAAGGTTAAATTTGCACGGAAAAGTTATGTGCAATTTTAGGCTTAAAAGTTACACATTTCTAAACTTGAAATCGTATATAATTTTTAAAATATGCAAGTACCTAGTTGTCGTTAGATCAAGATCCTAAGGCTTGCAAATCTCAGAGCCCGAGACAAACCCAAGAAATTAATGAAATGCTACAATGTAACTTGAAGTGATTTTTTTTAGAAAATCTATGTGTACAAGAGGGACGCGGACACAAAAGGGGTCAAAACTGAGAGCACATGCACCAAGGGAGCTTGTCTACCGAAGCAGCGATGAAAGAGGAGCTGTGATAGGGCATGTTCCTATTCGTTGGAGTTGGTGGCTACTTGGAGATCGGGCTCATCCCTATTTGCGGTGGTCATTCCGTTGAGCCAAGAATTTTTGAAGTATTATAATCTTTAGGACCCACATAGGTTGTTTGAGTTGTAGGTTTTTAATCTGTAGGAATTTTTCTATGGACTCCTTCGCACTCTGTTTGGGTGAGGTAAAATGTTAAGGGCCTCTCTGACTCAAAGAATTTTGGAAGTATTTCTTTAGGACCCAAGTGGGTTGTTTGAGTTGTAGGTTTCTAATCTATACAAATTTTTTCTATGGTCTCCTTCGCACTCTGTTTCATAGGTAACTAGTTGAAGGCTTGCGCGATAGCGCAACACCTGTGTAATCAATCTTGTGTTCTGTGGTTAATTATAAACATATTTTAAAATGAAATTGGTAAATATTAAATGTACGAAAAATATTTTGATTTGTAAATACTTCGTTGTTTTTCAGTAGAAGTTTCGTGAAATTAATTTGTGAAACCTTAACTTAACAAATAATTAAAAGCACAGAACATGTAAATAGGTTCTCTGGGATTGCGCGATGCTAAGTTACATCTTCAGCTACAATCCTTTTTTCTGTCATTTATTTTAAATATAGGAATACCTTCCAATATTAGAAACACTGGGAATGTGTAATAATCTCGCTACGTCATTTTAGATAGGAGATAAAAAATTTGTTAATTCAATTGGATATTAGAACATGTGAAGAATTTAAGAAAACATGATTATGATTTGAGATGACGAAAATGCATTAATTAATGAAGTTTTTTCGTACACATTTCATGTTGTTCTTTTTTCATGTTTTGCTTGGAAAGTAGGACATGCGATAGATTTCCAATGTATGAAATCGATACGAGTAAACTACACTAAAGAAGCCTCGTGACCCGTTTGTTAATAAATATAAATCTGGATGTAGGGTTGCAAAAGAGAAAGAAATAGGTTTGTAAGTTTAGGGTATTAAGGAGTATAATTTAAGTAAAATAGAGTGGAGAAATGGATTCGGGACGTTGAAACGGTCAAAATGGAGTATATATAGTGTTTTTGGGTTGTGATGAATAGTAACAGGTCGGGTGAACAGTATCAAACCCGATGTGAACAGTAATGGCGTGGTACTGTTTAAAACGGGTCGGGTTCCGAACAGTGCTGGACCCGTTAAAGATTTGTTCGCAGGTCTAATGAACAGTATTGAACCCGTTATGAATAGTGTTAGGCCTGTTACTGTGACGACCAGTAACGGGTCGGGTGAACAGTATCGGACCCGATGTGAACAGTAACGACGCGTCACTGTTTAACGGGTGTCAGGTTTCGAACAGTGCTGGACTCGTTAAAGATTTGTTTGCGGGTCTAATGAACAGTATTGAACCCATTATGAACAGTGTTAGGCATGTTACTGTTTATCGCTTGATCTAGACCGTCCATGTTAGATCCAACGGCTGAGAGTCGGCCACGTCATCAGAAATGACGTTGGCGCGCTGTGAAGCTGGGAATCCCAGTTGTTTTCTATATATATTAGATTTTTCATTGACTATGACCTCTTGATAAAATTTCTGGTTTTACTATGGTGCAATCATACATCATTTAAATCCTACAAGAATTGACATTACAAGCATACATTTTTCTATCATGTTTCTTTGAAATCCTACAAATAAAAGAGGCCCTAAAGCTATGAAAAATTAAATGAAAATAGCAAAAGGAAATTACCAACTAAGTGCGGTTCAAAGGAGCAATTCCCCAAGTACAATGGAAATGAGAGTAAATAATCAGTTTTCGCATTTGGAAAAGGGGAGAGAAGAAGGGACAAATGATGATGTTTTGCTACTAAAATTTTGCATGTTCCCTCTATTTTCACGACGAAAGCCACAAATCACCCCTTCTGGAAATATCTGACTGGCACGTCTCTCTTGTCAGACCACGTGACCTGGTCATAGTGTACCTAAATCGTCTATCTGACCAATCAGGAACACCTCGTCTGGAATTTCTTGATATGCGCATAGCACACGGGTAGTCTCGTGGTGAAGTCAGACCAATAGCGAAGGGGCGGGCATAGGGACGATTATCTTACTGTTAAAAACATGTCGCCTCCTTCTTCTTGGACTCTTTTGCACCAAGGATGTCTATATGTCTCTTAACAGCTGACTGTGCAAGTATCTTAATGACGTGTTTGAAATGTATTATCTATAATTTTTTATTGAATTAAGTTTTTGGTTAAACTGATTCGTATATATAATTTAATATAGTATCAGAGCCAACTTTTGAGTTCAAGACTTAGCTAAATACTAATGAAAATAATCACGGCCCATGTCATAGTTCTAGAAGAGTATACATACGAAAGGAAATGTTGAAACGTATTGTCCATATTTTCTTCGGCTTAAGAAAAAAGAGTGTTAACATAAATTATCTATATTTACTTATCGGAATTGCTAGTTCTCAGTCGACTGAGAAATTTTTATTTCTCAGTCGACCCAGTTACACATTTTTTATACCTAAATTACATGTGCAACTTAAGTATAGAAAATATGCAACTACTCAGTTGCACATTTCTAGACCTGAAATTACACATGATTTCTAAAATATGCAACTACTCAATTAACCATTAGATCAAAAACCAACGTTTAAGATTATTGATTTAGAAATAGTTATTTTTAAGTCGACTTAGAAATAGACACTCCTTTACTTATGACCTAGACTTTCGAGAATTGGTTGATGCATGTAATCATCGCGTGGCACTGAACGCTGAAGTCTAAAACGCAACCTTCTACGTCGCTGCTCACGTTGTATCTTTACCGATGACACCGGTAGCTTTAGCTTTTGAGGATCAAACGGACAAAAATACTTGCTCACATTCCCAAAACGGTTTGCATATGAGTTTCATGTTCACTAATCACTTCTCTTTCGTAAGAAACTGCAGTAGTAAGCACACGATCGGGTCACGATTACACCCGCCTGCTACCGTCCCCATCAACCATCCTCCACAGAATCACAACACCAACCTAATCTACATTTTACACTATTAAATAATAATCCGAGTGATGCCAAACTTACCAAAAAGTTTGACTAATAATCATCACACACGTTTCGTACTAACTCGACCACACGCAAGCACATCTCAACCAAACAAGCAGGCGTACAACAGCCGTTACTCGCCGCCGCTCTCGCCGACGAACTCGGCGATTCGAACCATGAGGTCTCGCGCGTCGTCGAACTCGGGGAAGACGAAAAAGGCGTGGATGCCGTCCGGGTACTCCAGCACCCTCACGTCCTTTCCCTTGCCCCTCAGCATGTCGCCGTACCGCCTCTGCCAGTCCTGCAGCGGGTCGTACCCGCCGATGACGAGCAGCACCGGCGGGAACGCCGGGGAGTCTACTCCGGCGGCCGCCGCGGGGGAGGCGAAGCTCGCGGCCTCGTGGGTCCTGTCGGCGCCCGGCGGGAGGAACGCGCGCCACATCCAGTCGGCGCGGGCGACGGACACGATCGGCGCGGCGCCGTCGAGGCTGAGCTCGGAGGGCGTCCGCTCCTCGCCGCCGAAGAATGGCTGGATGGCGATGAGGCCGGCGAGCCGGACGTTCTTGAACGTGGGGCGGTCGACCGTGGCGTAGCGGCGCGCGACGTGGTGCGCGATGTTGCCGCCAGCGCTGTCCCCGGCAAGGAAGCAGCGGGAGGCATCGAGAGGTGGGACGCCCGCGGGCTGGTTCTTGGGGTCGTCGAGGAAGCGGAGCGCGGCGAGGCCGTCGTCGTAGGGCGCCGGGAACCGGTGCTCCGGGGAGCGGCGGTAGTCGACGGAGAGCACGGCCGCGGAGGCGTACCGGGCGATGCGGCGGCACGCGGCGTCGTAGGCCAGGGACGCCGCGGAAAGGAACGCGAACCCGCCGCCGTGGAAGAACACGATCACGGGGAGAGGCGCGCCGGGCCTCTTCGTCGGGTGGAAGAGGCGGGCGCGGAGGCGGAGGGCCGGGTCGATGACGACGTCGCGGGAGGCGACGCCGCGGCACGGGGAGGAGAATGCGGGGACGCGCGGGTCCAGGAGGGAGAGCGCGCGACGGTTCACCGTGCCGTCGGCGCGGCGGGTGGCGTCGCCGACGCAGTCCACGGCCCTGAGGGCGAGGCGCATGAGGCGCGACATGGGCGGCTTCGGCCTACGCTGCGGTGGAGGCGCCTCTGCCATTGTCGTCCTCGGGTTATTTGGATGTAGTACTACTACGTCGCTGCCTTGTTTATAGAGGTTGGGTTGAGACACTTGTGTGTGGGTTATCGCTCGAGTGATCTCTGGTTTTCCTACACTGGATTGCCAATGGGGTTTTCGTTAGTTGTCGTGTTCAGCTGTTTGTGTTTTTGTTTCGTCTGGGTAGGCACAAAGGCAACCTTGCAGCAACCATTGCATGCTATTAAATTGTTGAGAAATCTAGCAAATGGTATATGTTCGCCGACTTCTCTATGGCACAGCCTCGCAGCCATTCGATATTTTCATCCAACGGTAGCATTGTTTCTTCCTTCTTTTAGCTCGCTCCGCTTTCTCCCTCTCGCGCGTGCAACTGAACCACGCGATGGCAGCCCACGGTGGGGAAGGCGGAGCTCCAGCAAGAGGAATGGTGACGTCCACTACTATAGAATATCTTATTACAGGCGGTTCAAAAATCTCAAGACAGACGGTTTCTCAAACCGCCTGTAAGTAAGAGCCTGTGATGTCCACCCCTCATCACAGGTGGTTAGAACCGCTTGTGATGAGAGAATATCACAGGCGGATCTCTACAAAAACCGCCGGAGATGAGGGGGTCATCACAGGGGTTCTTATGGAGCACTATCTCAGAATACCTCTTCACTGACGGACACTAAAACCCCACCGCTGACGGGTTTCCAGCCCGTCACTAACGTCGCGTCAGTGGAAGTCCAACTTTCACTGACGGGCACGAGGCCCGTCAGTAGATGTCAACTTTTACTGATGGGCCCAACTAGCCCGTCAGAAGAGATGTAGTTCAGAGCGCCTGGAAACATCCTGACAGTGTCTTTCACTGACGGGTACTTATGTCAAGCCCGTCAGCAATGATATACTTCCACTGACAGGTACGTTTATGCGCCCGTCAGTAGATGTCAACATTTACTGACGGGCCCAACTCGCCCGTCAGCAGAGATGTAGTTCAGGTGGGCTGGAAACAACCTGACAGTTCCTTTCACTGACGGGCACTTATACCCTGCCCGTCAGAGATGATGTATTTCGACTGACGTGTACGTTTATGCGCCCGTCAGTGAAAGTATGATCACACATTTTTTAAAATTCTTTTCTGGAAAGGCAATATGAATAATATACAGCAATTAATATGTCAAATATTAAGCATATGCAACATTTAATATCAGAAATATGAATCACATATACCAAATTAATATCACAAATAGTAAATACACATATAAAAACAAGTTTACAACGAATTAAAACGACAAACAGTTGAATTTAACAATGTTTATTCTCAGTAGCCCTACTAATCTACGTCTACGACGCTTCGCTAGTACTTGCAGGGCGGCGGGAAGGGGGTAATTGGACTCCCGCGTAGAAATCTCCGCTTGGCCGGATGGCTTCGTTGTTGATGACGTACGCGAAGGTCTTCTGGATGCGGGCAAAGTCCTTCCTCCAGTCGTACTTTTCCTCGGCCAGGTCGTGTATGAAGTTATTGAACTGCTCCCGGCTCCACTGAGGGTTCTGGGACATGACGAACGAGTCCATGTGAGCGCAGACGTAATACCCACATGTAACACTATTTTCCGGCTGTTGCCTGCAAGGAAAGTTAAATTTGTGGGTCAGCTTCTTGCTCTTGCTCTCTGCTCCTCCCCCCCCGCAAGTTGTATTCCCAAAAGGCGTCTTCCAGAACTTGCTTAATTCCTGAGAAGTCCCGGTTGGCACTTCTTTGGGAATCAAAATAGTATATGAATCCGGAAGGCTTGTCGATGATGATGAGGATCCAGTGGTCGCTGCGTAAAAGGTAACAAAGGACTATAAACAGACGGGGATGCGTGATTAAGAACAGCAAAGTAGGAATGCTAGTAAGTAACTTACGGGGGGTTGTATGGCATGAGCAAGTAGTCCTTATCCTTATGGTATATCAATGAGGCGGTGATATAATCTGTTAGGAGCTGCTTCGCTTCTCGTATATAGTACTCGTTCATAAGGACCGGATCGATTATTCCAAAAGCGCAGCTGCGCAGACGCCTAGACTCTTGAGCTTGGTAAAGCGCCCATAGCCTGACGAGCATGGTGTCGAGCCGGAAGAGGTTGAACAACAGAAAGATATCTTCAAAATTGATGTCGAAGGTGTCATGATGTCTGTCCAGGAAGAAACCATAATCTTTAGGCACCTCGACCTTAAAGTGTTGCACATAATCATCCCGATTCCGTGCCCTCATCATGATCGTGTCATGGAGCATTTTCATTTGCGTGGGCAACCTCTGCACCTCATCATCTGGGAGCAAGGGCTCACCTGCCTCGTACACTATTCGTCGAGGAGGCTTCTTGATGGTTTCGGTAGATGTCTGGAAGGATAAGGCCTTCTTCTTGCTGTCTTTGCTTGCCTCCTTCGCAGCGGTGCCGCCCCGCCTGTGTGGTCTTTTTCTTTTCCTCTCTGGGTCCGGAGAGGAGGCCCTCTTGCCTCCCGTCAATGCTTCGCCCACCGCGGCATTTAGCGTGCTTGGAGATAGGATCTTCTTTTCAGCTGCGCTCGGGTCATGGCGATGCTTGGTGCGCTTCTCACGGGGCGGCGAGTCCTTCTTGGGTTGCTCCCCCTCCTGGGACGGAAGGATCGTCGTGTGCTGCTGCCCGCCAAGATCGTCGTCCCGATCATCGAACGAAACCGGCGTCCTGCACACGCCGAGCGGAGACGGGCCGGCTCCGGCTGATGGAGAGGGGATGGCTGACGTATTAGGAGATGACACCCCGAGGATAGTTATTTGGCTCTTCGGCCACAGGATGTAGTACCCTTTGCAATCTCCCAGCTTCGTGACATCCTCTTCAGGGGCGACAGGGACTGTGACGTCACTGAACTCGCCGACGACGCGGTCCACCTGCACCCTCGCCATGTGGGGAGGTATTGCAAGGTTGTGGCATGTCGCGCCCTCCGCCGTTGGGAAGACTAGGCCGTGTGCAACCGTCTTCTTCACGCCAGGCAAGGGGATTGTGAGGTGGCATTTCGTGGAGTCCTGCGTAATAAACAATGTGTCGAATTAGAGCATTGTTATCTGCACAATTCTATTAATTGGAGCCCTCATGTAAGTGATTCATGATCGCGAAGAAACTTACAGCGATGTCTTCGACGAGACTTGGCGACTCGGGGGCATTGTCGGAGGCTGAGGCGCAGCTGCTCCATGGGTCAGGATAGGAGCCCTGATGTCCATGAGGATGGACAGGTGGCCGAGACGCATCGTAGCCTTTAGACGCTAAGAATTCTTAGGCCGCCTTCTTGCCAGCCTCCTCGGCTGCCCTTATCATGTCCTGCATTAGAGATGTTTGCCTTCCTCTCCTCCTCTGGCGGGCAGCCTCGCGGTCCTGGGGAAACACTGCGTCCCAGATAACCCCGCTCCCGATCCCCACGCCCTGTCTTCTCCTTCGTCCCTAGAGCCTTCGAGAGATGGTCTTCCCACCTCTGGCTCTGGACGGATTCCTGCGAGCTGGCAGGCTGCTGGGACAGCTGCCTCTGCAACGTACGGACCGTTAGCGAACTGGAAGCACAACAATATATTCGAAGAATACATCGGATTTAGATTTTACCAGTCTTTCGGAGACCGCCTGAAGCTCAGGGTCCGTGATGATAGGAGTCCCAGTGGCTGGGTCCGAGACTGTGTGCGCCCTCATCCAGATCTGGGCGCGTTCCTGCTCGATATCGGTGAAGGGAACCGGTTTCCCAGCCGCTATCAGCGCGGCGTCCTCCTTCTCCCAGACCGGTCTCTTCCCGGGAACACCTCGGCTGCCAAGGTGGAGGGGGAATTTGTTCTTCGCGCGTAGCTCCTTCGCCCGGCAACTCTTCTCCTTGAATTCGTCACTCTTCATGTCCGCAACGAACTCCTCCCAGTGCTCGGGTTCTACCTTTGGCCATTTCTGTTTGATTACAGTATCGAAGTCGGCGTCTAGCAGTTTCCTTGCTTCATATCGCCATGTCCTTAGCGCGGCAGACATGATGCTGTCCGCTTTTCTTCGGACTCTTTCCTTGTCAGCCTCTGGGACAGCATACTTATCCCAGAGCTTGTCGAAGAGGACCCTTTTCTGGCCGTCCGTCATTTTCTTGAAGTCCTGGCATGTGATCCTGACATGCTCTCGGACGATGCACCCGCATGTGTTGCTGAACGACTTCGCAGCCTTCTGTGGACTTGCTGGAACACCTGTCACGCCGACCCGAGTGACGACGAACGTCTCGTTTGTCAGCTGGTTCCCTCCTCTAGGGTTGTACCGTCTCTTCGGCTTCTCTGCTGCTGACGACGGCTCCGGCGCATCCTGTGACTCTGACCCTGACTCGCTTGTTCGAGAAGCGTCTGACGAGCCAGACGCACTGTCTTCATCTACCGCCATGGCTATTTCATGTACATTCCCCGCCTCGACGGCAGGTTCACTGGCCGGCTCAGGGGCTGTTTGATCTGTTAGGAGCAGGGCCCCAATAGGGGCGGCCACGTCTAGGGGCGCCGCGATGTCATCATCTACGCGGGCTACTTCCCGGGTTGGTGACGATTCCATTTCCGATATATTAAGAAACTGAAACAGTTCATAACTCAGATAGTTTAATAGAACAACAAAGAATTCTAAGCACGAGGAATCATTCTGTAGAGAACTCAAATACAATGTGCCCTATTGGCCTCATATACTTAGTGGATACTCTCAACCGTACATCATGAACATACACATACTAGTTCACAACCATAACAAGGTATCATTCTAAGCATAACAAGATATCATTCTAAGCACATACTAGTTCACAACCATAACAAGGTATCATTCTAAGCATAATTGGCAAAGAATGAGGTATCATTCTAAGCATAACAAGATGATAGATATTCACAACAATCCAACTCATATACTTCTTCACAACAAGATATCTCACAACAACGACAACAAGATATCTCACAACAACGTCACAAGCTAGCACAAGGTATATCAATGATAATGGATAACAAGCTATATCTCATAACATTAAATCTCATAACATTATCTCATAACAAGAATAATAGCTATCAAGCTAATCACAGAGTTTCCAACTAGTTGACACAACCGACCGAACGACTCAAAGTGCCAATCCTCTAAGATTATACACCACCAGTGCGAGTAAAATCCAAAACAAAGAATGAAACCCGATAGCCAATAAACCAAATCCAACTCATATACTTCTTTAATGTTTCCTCAGCCGCTATATCTTGCCGGAGCACCCTTTTGTTACTCCAATCGCATCAAACTGTAGCAGTTATTGGCAAACATAAGCAAATAAACACGTTATGGAACAAAAGAACGCACATCAACAGTATGAATCAACGATATACTTTGAATCTGTCATATGATATTATTAGTCCTGACAACCATGAACAAACAAACGATATACCACTGAACCCTGTGATAGCATCATAAGGCAACCATGAATCCAACCCTAGCGAGTTTGCAGAGAACAAACATTGAATTAACATGGCTCACAGGGAACAAACATTGAATTAACAGAGGCAACAGTGCTTAGGAGGGGCTCACCGGAGGGAGGCGGTTGGGGGGATGGAGGAGGGGGCCGGCGGTTGGGGGATGGAGGAGGGGGCCGGCGGTTGGGGGATGGAGGAGGGGGCCGGCGGTTGGGGGGATGGAGGAGGGGGCCGGCGGCGGAGAAGCTTGCACGGTGGAGGAGGGGACCTCGGGCGGTGGCGTGGCCCAGGGCCTCGGGCGGCGCCGCGTCGGCTTCGGTGCAGGGGCCGCGTCGGCGGCGGAGGACCGGAGGAGGGGAGGAGGACGGAGCGGCGGCACGGACGACGGAGCGGCGGCGCGGCAGCCTGGCGGCGGGGGCTCGGGTGCGCTCGCGGCTGGTTCAAAATGAACGCGCGGGCGGAGTGGTTGTAAAATTTTGCTAAGTCCCAGCTATATAGTACCATATAATCACTGACGGGCACTAGATACGTGCCCGTCAGCGAAAGTTCCCAGATCTCCACTGACGGGCACTAATGAACACACCCGTCAGTGGAAGTCCATCTTCACTGACGGGCGTTAGTGCCTTGCCCGTCAGTGTTGTAAAATTAGGGTTTCCGGAGTACGTTTTCACTGACGGGCGTGGGTTTGTTGCCCGTCAGTGTTGTTAAATTAGGGTTTTCCCGCAGGCTCCCTTGTAATGCGTTATTAGGCTGCTTGGAGCCTCCTCGCTTAGTAAGCCGCCTTCGGCCCTTCCTCCTTCTTACTCTGTTTCGTATTCGCTCGCGGGTTCTTTCGTTCTTGGTTGGCTCTCTCATCCGGCAGCGAGACCCGCCCTAGTTGTAAAGCGAGCCGTCCTTTCTTTCATTCGTTGCTTTGTACAACATTGAGTTACAACATGATATTATTAATACAGAACCAAAATAATAGTATTACACATTGAGATACATAATCTGAATTGATCGGAAAGCTAGGTTTCGTCGTCTTCGACACGCTTCTCAATAGTACTTCTGATCTTCTTGGTGGTATACGTCAGGCCTTCGTCGTGGCTGCGTCTTATGTACGGGCACGCATCCTGCGAACTTTTGCGCCTCTTGCTCGTTCGATCATCAACATCTTCTTCTTCTGTGTCCGGATCGTCGAACTGGTCGTAGTCCTCTTCGTCAACTATGCCATCGACCCCGACAATACTCCTTTTCCCTTTCCTCATGACAACGCGCTTTTTATTCTTTGGGTCTGTTATGTAGAACACTTGGGCGAGCTGTTTGGCTAATACCCATGGCTCATCTTTGGGACTGATTGATTTGACTTGTCGTGACTCCATAGGGATCGGTGGAGGTATCACCATGGTACTGGTGTTCATATCTTCGATCCTGACGTCTTTCGCCCATCTGACACGAAACATGGGGATCTTGGTCACGGTGTAGTCAAGTTCCCAGATCTCTTCGATGACGCCGTAGTACCTACACTTCTTGCCATGATGACCAGTTCTAGACTCCTGCGTTACACCGCAGTTCTGGTACGTACTGCGCCGGTCTTGAGCCTCGGTATAGAATGTGTATCCGTTGATATCATACGATTGCCACGTGACGACTTTGCTATCGGGTTCTTGTGACAACATTCGGACGGTTTGTTCTTCTCTATTTGTCGGCTCCCTTTCGTACCAGTAGTCCTTTAGCCACCGGGAGAACTTGGCGTTATGTTCTTTCGTGAGCGCAACTGTGCCCTTTTTCGGATTCGCTTCGCGCAACTGTTTCATGTGGATCTGAATATAAGGCCGTACCACAGCCAAGTGTTGCAGCACCACGAAATGTGCTCTGTTGTAGTCATCTGATCTTTCCGATCGATACACATGTAAATTTTTATGCCCGATCGCACCTTTACCGTCGAGCCTGCCTGTGTGCCGCGAAACTGGAACACCTATAGGTTTCTGATCACGCATGTAATCCGTGCAGAACTCGACGCCCTCTTCGGTAACATAGCCTTGGATGATGCTACCTTCCGGATGCGCTCTGTTACGAACGTAGCGCTTGATAACCCCGTTGTACCTTTCAAACGGGTACATGTTGTGCAAAAACACGGGACCGAGGTCCAGTATCTCCGGGACGATATGGATCATAAGATGTACCATGACATCGAAGAATGCTGGAGGGAAATACATCTCAAGTTCGCATAGTATGACAGTGATCTCGGCCTTTAGTTTCAGGCAGCGTTGCAC
Organism: Stipa capillata; assembly: GCA_019208055.1. NCBI lineage: Eukaryota > Viridiplantae > Streptophyta > Magnoliopsida > Poales > Poaceae > Stipa > Stipa capillata. Next base: position 53,960 of record JAGXJF010004701.1, read on the forward strand.
CGTGATTGACTTCTGACAGATAGTGTTGAAGAAGTTACAAAGATCCGTGATCGTCTTGCGGACACCTGGCTCCATGATACCCCTAATTGTGACAGGCAGTATCTGTGTGATCATCACATGGCAGTCATGAGACTTCATGCCAATCAGTCGATGAGTCTTCATGTCAACAAGTTTCCGGATGTTTGCGGAGTAACCCGAAGAAACTTTGACACCATAGAGGCATTCGCAGAGGCTATGGAGCTCGTCTTTACTCAGAGTGTAGCAGGCAGCAGGACAGCTGGTCTTGACTATGATACCATTATTCCCCGTCTTGGTCGTTTCTCTGGTTGCCCACAGCTCAGGTCTTAAATTCATATGTTGCATGTCTGCTCGTGTCTTCGGCCCATCTTTTGTCTTGTCCGGAATATTGAGCAAGAGACCTAGCAAGCTGTCGCAGACATTTTTCTCAACATGCATTACATCAATGCTATGACGTGTGTCTAGGTGAGGCCAGTAAGGCAGTTCCCAGAAAACAGATTTTCTTTTCCAGACGCCCTTTACCGGCGGTTGTTTCTTTCCTTTCCCTGGCTCAACTTCATCCATTTCATTCAAGAGATCGTAGATTTCTTGTCCGGTCTTCTCGCGAGGCTTCGGACGGATTTCTTTTGTTCCGTCGAACCTTTCCGTGTCCTCTCTCCATGGGTCGTTCATGGTCAGCCACCTTCGGTGTCCCATGAACACGATTTTTCTAGAGCCCTCTAAGAAAACACTCGTCGTTTCTTCCATGCACCTAACACATGCCTCGTATCCTTTGGTGCACTGACACGCGTTGTTCCCGTACGCGGGGTAATCTTGCACCGTTGTGAACAGCAGGCCTTTTAGAGTGAAGAACTCTTCTCTGTCCGCGTCCCAGACCTGAGCCCCTTCTTCCCACAGCGTAGCTAGCTCGTCCTTCAGTAGCTGTAGATAGACGTTAAGATCCATTCCAGGTTGTTTTGGCCCTTGAATGAGAATAGACAGGTGCATGTACTTCCGCTTCATGCACAACCACGGAGGGAGGTTATAGATCCAAAGAACAACGGGCCATGTGCTGTGTCTGCTGCTCATGTTGCCGAATGGATTTATTCCGTCCGTACTCATACCAAACCTGAAATTCCTCGGATCACTACCGAAATCTGGGTATTCGGCGTCGATTGCCCTCCACTGACAAGCATCGGCTGGGTGTCTCAACACCCCGTCCTTTCTTCTCCCCTCTTCGTGCCAACGCATCAGCTTTGCCTCCTTTTTGTTACCGAATAAACGCTTCAGACGGGGAGGATTGGAAGGTACCATACAACCTTTGCAGGGGCACCACTCGTCACTTCTTCCTCATCATCATCTTGGTTTCTGCCCCGCTTATATCGAGATGTGTTGCACACCGGACATTTGTCCAGCTCTCTATACTCCCTGCGATAAATAATGCAGTCGTTTCGGCAAGCGTGGAGTCTCTCTACATCCAATCCAAGTGGGCAGACCATCTTCTTGGCTTCCTCGGTGCTCGTAGGCAACACGTTTTCCTTTGGAAAAACCGTCGCGAGGTAAGCCAGTATGTCATCGAAGCTTGCGTCCGGACAGTTGTGGGCTGCCTTGATCCTTAGAAGTTCTAGCGTGACTGACAGACGCGTGTGCTCAGGATCGCAGGTGGGATACAGCGGTTTTGTCGAGTCTTCCATCAGTTTCGCAAACTTTACGACCTCTCTTTCATCCTCGGGGTCTTCGACCACCTGGTCCGCCATGTGACCGTCCCTCAACATTTCAGCCAAATTGTTCCCCGCCTCCCCCGCCAAGTCATCCCTACATTCCGAAATATGGTCTTCATCTTCTTCTGTGTCTCCATGTCTGGCCTCTTCTTCTAAACATTCACGAGTAGCTAAAATTTCTGTCTCCTCCTCACCGTGACTTGTCCAACGTGTATAACCTCCCATGAAACCTTTAGTCAACAAGTGTAGCTGCAGCATGCCTCTCTCCCTGAACATTATCGTGTTCTTGCATACGGAACACGGACAACACATCTTGTTCGCACCCTTTTTCTCCCTATCTTCCTCGGCCACATCTAGAAACCCATTCAGAGTATTGACGAAACTCCGTGTTGCCCTTTCGCCGTACATCCAACTTCGATCCATCGATCCCTACAACAACAAACTGATTGATTATAATCTAAATTCATAAAGTAATAATAAAATTTATTATTTTCCTTCATGTATTATATCGTACCAAAGAGAAGTTGCTCGCTAGCCTTCAAAATAGGGTAAGGAGAGGGAGGACGAGAAAGGAGGAAATTAAGAGAGGGGAGGGAAGAGAGGAGGAGATTGTGTATTTAAGAGGAGGAGATGGGAGGGAGGGAGGAGAGGGAGGGAGGGAGGGAAGAGAGGAGGGAGGGAGTAGGGTTAAAAGAGCTAGATCTAGATATAGATTGTGTATTTAATAGGAGGAGATGGGAGGGGGGGAAGGAGGGAGGAGGAGAGGGAGGATCCAGATCTAGATCTAGATGAGGAGGGAGGGAGGGAGGAGAGGGAGGAGGAACAAAGGAGCAGCAGCTGGCCGTCAGTGGAAGCAAAATCGCCGGAGCTAGCAACTGGCCGTGTTGAGGCGCGCGAGCTCAACGACCAGCTGCCGGGCGAACAGTGTTTTATAAAGTTACAGTATTATCACTGACGGGCCCTGAATAGCACACCCGTCAGTGCTAAGCATGCCACCGAGGCATTCCTGGGCGCAAACCATCACTGACGGGCATTCCCAATAAAACCCGTCAGTACAGCCTAGCTACTGACGGGCTCCACAAAACAACCCGTCAGCAGAAGTGCTGCTGGCTCCCTAACCCTAGCTACCATCACTGACGGGCAGCTATAGGTCGCCCGTCAGTGATAGCGCTACTACCACAGGCACTGCAATGTTTTGTCCCACCTCGCCGAGCGAGCTGCCCGCGCACTTGTTTAAAAGGGGAGCTGCGCGCCCATCGTTCGAAATCCTCACAACTGACACTGGTACTTGAGCCTCCGCCGTTCCCTTGCGCGGCCTGGGCTCGTGGGCCTGGGCGCTGTGCTCGGGATAGGCCTCTGGCTAGTCCCCTGCGCGGCCTGGGCTCGTGGGCCTGGGCGCTGTGCTCGGGATAGGCTGGTGTGCCAAAATTTTTTTTGAAGTAAAGATAATCACTGACGGGCAGCTCAAGAGGACCCGTCAGTAGAAGTTCTTCTCGCCCCATAGCCCTAGCTACCATCACTGACGGGCATCTACGGAACGCCCGTCAGTGTTGACTCTACCACCACGGGTACTGCTATGTTTTGTCCCACCTCGCCGCGCGAGTTAGCCGCGCACTTGTTTAAAAGGGGAGCTGCGCGACTGTCGTTCGAAATCCTTCCAACTGACACTGGTACTTGAGCCTCCGCCGGTCCCTTGCGCGGCCTGGGCTCGTGGGCCTGGGCGCTGTGCTCGGGATAGGCCTCTGGCTGGTCCCCTGCACGGCCTGGGCACGTGGGCCTGGGCGCTGTGCTCGGGATAGGTTGGTGTACCAAATTTTTTTTCTGAGGTCAAGGTATTCACTGACGGGCGAAATAATAAGACTCATCAGTGACATTACGTGTCAGGGGAAAAGACATGGTGGAGCACCCTTCTTACTTCTACTGACGGGCGTAAAGTTGCCCGTCAGCGATATGTCTACCATCACGCACGGGTACTTTATAAAGTGCCCGTCAGTGAAACGTCTCGTCAGTGGAGAGACCAGGTTGGCACTCCGTGCCCACTTTTACTGATAGGACTTGTTTGTGCCTGTCAGTAGAAGTTGGACGCCTCCTCTAGAGCGTGTTCATCTCTGACGGGGGCCATGTGCACCCGTCAGCGATTGATTTAATCAGCGACGGGTCTCGGTGTGTCCGTCAGTGATGGTAGTGCAGAGAAAGTGTTTTCTGAGGTAGTGGAGAAATCCCTGTGATAGGGAGGTCATCACAGGCGGTTCTTGTAGAGATCCGCCTGTGATGGGGTGTCATCACAGACAGTTCCCGTTAAAAACTGCCTATGATTGTCGTAACAGCATATATAATAATTTCATATTGTTGCGTAACAGCAGGAAACAAACACACAATACATACACATATCTCATTCATTCACAGTAATTAGAATTGAATCATATGAAATAACAGAAACTTGATACATACACATAAATTGAGTCACAAAATGAACTCTCGTCAAAATCAACATCACCAAATAAAGTAATTAAACTCTCAATTTCATCCACCTCATGTCACAAAGTTTACAAAGTAATTGAACTCCTAGTAAATTCAGCATCATATAAAGTTCACAATGAAATACATATCACTTCTTAACTAAGACGAACTCGCCTCCCTCCATGTCGTAGGCGTGGAATTGGCCATAAGAATCAATAACGTCTCTAATAAGTAACGCGGCGATATGTTCTCTTATCCGGTCCAGTTGAGACGAATCCAATGACGTCTTGGGAATGCCTTTCTACCGTCGATAGGAATGTATATTAAAACCATGTACTTACAATGAAGAGAAATATGATAATACTTATCGTAATAGTGCCAAATCTGGACTTCATTTTTACTAATGTTAGTGAGCATGATTTCCATGTTGTGGCAAATGTAGAAGCCACAAACGCTTGTTCCTTCTTGTTGGTGGTGGCACTAGTAATATATACAATTGGTTAGTAGTTGGAGATCATTATTACGATAATTTATGAAAATTCGTATTGAGTATACAAAGATACATTAAAGCCCTTGTCATTTAAAAGGGGCTGATTGGCGCCTTTTTCTCCGTTCTTCAGATAGCTCTTCCACACCCTACGTGAATCGAAATGGTTTGTCTTCGGCATTACAACACGAAAGTAGTGAGCCGTAGGTTTGTACATTTTGGAAATATGCTTATTTGCTCATAAATCTTCCAAATATTTCGATGTCAAAGTTTGCTCATTTTAATGAATCCATAAACATGAGCCTTTGATGGTGTGGTATAAGGACAGTAAGAATCCAATGCTCTGTGCATTTAGTCTCAATGGTTAGTAAATTCACGTTATTTTAGTAAAATTACTAATAGCTTGGGATGGCGAAGTAGGTAGTGCGATACTTACGCCTGGTTGTACGAAAAAAGTATGAATTCCTTATCTTGTTAAGCAAGTAAGGCGTTTAGCACGTACTCAGCAACAAAGTCTTTCACATCTAGGATCATCCGTGCTGAGACAATGTATGGGTCGAGAAACCCGACTTTTACGTGTTTCCTTCTGGTTTGTTCAATCATCATCCTACACATAAAGAAGGTATGTGTTACATATATGTGGATATAGTATGTATAACACGAATGTTGACCGTGATTGCGAACACTCACAGTGTGTAGCATCTGATGAGAGAGACTTCAAGGGACCGGAGGTTGTATAGCTCCCATAAGTCCACAAAGTTCACAAAGAACTGACATTTTTCGAAGTCGTGGTGGAAATGTCCCTTACTGAAGTCCACCTTCAAAGTTGTGGTCCGTTGATTTTTTGGCTTCTTGACCTCCTTGAGGTAGTACTCGTGCAGCTCGCGGGTATATTTTCCGAGGGCATTGAGCGCCCCTGGTGATTTGAGCCATGGCTCTCCTTCAACGTATTTATCTGCCAATGGCGCGAAGGGGAACTCTTCTTCGATGTAAAGGTGTGGTTCCTTCAGCAACTTCGCCTTCGACTTAGCGCCTCGTTTTTTTTAAATGATCGGCTTCGACGACTTGGCGGGAGACGAATGGGCCCTTGTTGGAAGCTCGGGGGCCAAGGTGGTTTCCACTGGCATCGTAGCGATTGTGGCGTCCTCATTACATGCAATATAAGTCTCTTGAATCACGGGTAGGTCTACCTCCCGTGATTCAGCTTGGTCGATAGATGGAGGGTGCCGATCTTCCAATACTACATCCCTCTTGGGCCACTAAACGAAAGTCCCTTCAGCTTGACCCAGTTCGTAATCTCATCATTTGGTGGAAACTTCAGCTTAATGGACTTGCAGGTGTCGTAGACACAGTCCACACTGACCTTCGCATTCCCGCGCGCCGTCGGGACATGGTGGATGAGATCACCTTCATTGGATGGACATGCCATCCCTATTCCAACCTCTAAACGCTCGTCATCAAGAAGCCGCACCAATAGCTTGCACCGCATCGTATCCTTGAAGGTAAAATATGGTAGAAGATAGAATAATTAGCTACACATGGATTGCAATAGAATTTTAAGTGGAACTTGAGATTGAAATTTAATTACTAGGATCTCATCGACAGGATACGAGACGGCGTGATCAACTTCACCACCAGGGACGGGGGCTTGGCTACTCTTTCGGTTAGCAGCAGGGCTGCTTTGCATTTGTACGTTGCCATGTAAGGCCATGGCCACCATCTCCTCGAGGGCTCTTAGACGAGCATCGACCCTCATTTCCACCATGATGGTGATTTCTTCTGTAAGAGTGGCTCTTTCTCTTGCCTCGCGCTCGGCTTTGGCCATGCCCTTATTCCTATATCTATGCAAATCATCCGGGAATCCATCTCTCCAGGTAGCGTAAACACCTGTACCCCTCGTGTGACCCGGATGCTCCTTGGTGCTGATGGCCTGGGTAAGAATATCTTTCTCATTTTGGAATTCGCAAGGGGAGGATTATGTCGACAGGTTCTCCTGTAATAGAAGAACAAGTCACTACACATAGTATAACAGGTGGAGGATTTACGGAGAGGAAGGTATTGTAAATGACATATTACCAATCTAGAGTAGACCTCCCAAGTTGCTTCGCTCGTAAAGGATTGGGCGTTCAAAGACGTTGTACCTGGATTCCTCCTCGCGTACAACCAATTCCGTGCGCGCCGTGATTCTACGCTGGGAAATGGTGGGGGCTGGTCATTTAAGCATGCCCTCTCTTCTTCGTCCATCCATTTCCGTACTTTCAGCGCATACCCTTAACTACCTAACCTATGACGGTGGGTGTTCTTGGCCGCCAGTTCCTTCGCCGCTACACTCTTCGCCTTAAATTCTTCTGTTTTCCTAGACGCCTTAAATTGGGCCCACATCTCACGATCCATCCATTTGTGGACGTCGAACGGCTCCTCATCCTTTGCAATGAAGTCACGGTGTAGAACAAACTTGAACTCCTTCCAAGCTTTATTTGCGACTTTCAGGGTGGCGGCATCGGCGCGGACCTATAGCTCTTCTGGGATCACGAAATGTGTGTTGATATCTTCAACCACAGCTCTACGGAGATCTTGCCCCACCTTCTTCCACGATTCTAGAGTCAACGGAACCCGTGTCCGTGTGACGATCCTGCATGTCATTCTCCATTTCGCTGTATTTTGTTCCGGCGCGATCGGTGCCCCTGACGGGCCTAACTTTGTTATGGGGAATCGGCCCTTCGACCTTTGACTAGGTCCTCTTGGAGCCCATCTGGATTTTGTCGTGGTTTCGGACGCATCAGAATTGTCCCCGGCAGCCTCTGGGGAAGCTGAGCGACCAGGACTCGACATCTTCTAAAAGACGCATTACATGAAGAAAGTAAGATATGAAACAAAATAGACCGTGAACTAGGAACACAAGTAGTACAACAACAATTAGAAGTCCAAATTGTGTATTCGTAAGAGACTGTGAACTAGGAAGTAGGAAAGTACTTCCATTTTATAGTACCCTAAGAAAGAATCTACTTGTAATCACCTCGGCCGAAAGAAACACACTATGATCTACGCCACTTTTCTAGATTTATGAACCCTCTGCCGATTATAATATGGGCATAACATGAAGTAACCTATTTAATCACCTGATGGTTGTACTGTCCCACAAATCTCTTGTGTGTGCCTATTTGGATTTATGGGTCATATATCACTACAGAGCAGAAAAGTTTTACTCTGTGATAATATATTTTGGTTCCATATTTTTGTTTTTCCTTTGAATCTGCATGATGTTACAGCATTTTAGTGATAGTATCCAAATCCAGGTGATACGAGGGAATAAGAATGATGTGATGTGGATTCTAATTGCGGTTTTTTAAGTCACTTGACTCATTGTGCTTTATGTTTTCAAAGTTTTGCTTTCACCTGAAACAGTAGGTCTGGTTTATACTATAGTGTAGCACCGTAGAGTGTCTCGAAGCTAATCAAAATAAGATGTTAGCCTGTCAAGGTTATATTACTCTAAGCCTCTATGATGTGATTTAGCAAATGAAATTTTTTTAAAGTTTTAGCACGGGCTCGCTCTACCAATGTTGTACTCTAGAATTTTTTTAGAGGAATCTACTTAGCACTTTCTTCTTACTTTCCACGGGTCCGAACCCTAATATTAGGCGGTTACCAAGTCAAGTCCTTCCCATAAAGGACATGTGGACGTACGGTAGGGGAACTGATTCAGCGGCACTTAGGTTCGGTCCTTAACTGATTCGAGCAAGACTCCATGTCCAACCATCACCTCAGGTAGCAACCCGCTACCCTACCATTCCAGGCCTCAGGTAGCAACCGGTTACCCTACCCTTTTCCTGCCACAAGTAGCGACCGGCTACTCTACCACTCCAAACACCCTTAGCATTCTTGCCCGAATCCGAATCCTCCATCATTTCTTTTGTGGATTTTGGCAAACATTTCTCTTAAAAAGATTCCCTGGAATGTATAAACAACCGAGGGTTTTTGTTCCCATACCCATCGTGCCGATAAAACTTAGTTTACTACAGCAGGTCTAGGCACGGCTAAGGCCTATAGTCCTAATTAGTTATCGGTCAGATGATAAACCGACTAAATAATACTAGGGATACAAGGAATGGATTTCAGACCTACCTCATATGCAATTACTCGACATAGCTACGCTAGCATAAAATAACGTTGATATCAACATAGCATGCAGGTTTGCAACAAATACTTAATGTTCACAAGTATGGGATTCAACATGGTCAAAGTGGGAATGCTTGTCTGGCAGAGTTGGCCGGGTCTCAAGCTGAGCTAGGTACGGCAATCTCCCGGAACTCCTCGCGCGATTCGTCGTAACGTCGGAACTACACGTTGGGAAAGTACCGAATAAGAAATGGGGCGAGGAAGATCCGAGAACTTCGGATGTAACAACAGAAACAACGACACATGAATCATAATGTGTTTGATTAGCCACTTGATTTAAGCAGTTTTAGAGAGTTAGGGTTGGGTGCATTATGTTATCTTGACGGGAAGTATCAGCTCACGGCACATCGTCGGTTAGGATTTCCCTCTTTCTCTCCGGAACTTTCTTAACGGGACTAGGGGTTTTATGGTCGAGAGGGGCACGGCATACTACTGGTCTTTTAACCAAGACATGCACATTGAGGGTTTCAAAGCTACAAGATGACTTATGTTGCAACTACAAACACACCGGTGACTATAGGCTGCACTTATACCACTAGGTGTGATTAGCTAGGTATAATTGAATGACATGATTCTTAGGGTTTCTGATTCTGGGTTCAGAACCAAAGTAATGGACACCAACTTGGCATGGTCATGAGTCTAGGGTTTCCATTAACATAGCTCTTGCAGCTACACAAACGGAATTAGCTATATGCTCAATCATATGCACATATATATATGCACCACTACTATCTCAAAAAGAGTAGATGGTATCATGAGCTAACAATTAGCGTTCCCAGTAATCATCTTAGGGTGGCTGGTGTAAAACATGGCAAGATTCTATCAGCTAATCGTGGCAGACCCAGTTAGTATCTGTTTCTTTCATTGGTTAGATTTGGCTTGTATATATGCGTATGTTGTTCTTAAGGAAAGCCAAGATTAAGCTTACTACTTGTTCCAAGGAATCAGAGGGTTTTATCACTCATGTTCTAAGTGCTCGATAGCTAGCATCGGAGTGTAGATCACCCTGAAACATTTAACAACCGACTGCATATGGCCGAAACAAGTACGCACTCTAGGTATCGTATTCTTCTTAAGCATAGTACTACGGTTCATATACAGAAAGAAATCACGTGAGCATCAATCTTGAGCTTAGCCCTAACTAGTCGTGGGGTCGGGCGATTAACAGCAGGTCTCGGTTTAAGCGGTATTAGCGCGTGCTGTTAGCTAGGGCTAATCCCAACCGAAGTGAGAAAGGCTGCTACTGGAAAAGAAATAAGAGAAAAGGTTTAGAAGGGGAAAAGGGCGACCTGAGTTGATCGAATGGTTTTGGCCCAGCTTCATTGGCTTACCCTGCCGTTGTCTCAGAACAGAGCAGGGTAAGAAAATTAATTAGCGAGGAGGGGCAAAAGACCGGCGGCGGCACTGGTGGTGCTTGGAACTACACCGGCTAGTCCATCTGCCAGAAAAAGGTCGCCGTGTTCCTGCAGATGTCGAGCACCAGAGCAAGGAGAAGGTCCAGGTAGGGGAACTTGGGAAGAGGTGGAGCTCGGTTGGAATGAAACCGAGAGAAAGGGAGAGCCCGGCAAGAATGGGAAAGGAGCGGCCAGAGCTTGTGGCTGGGGTTGGCGCCGCTCGGAAGGGAGGGGGTCTGCGGTGCGGCGACTCACTGGAGGCGTCCATCGGCGGCGTTCGGCGGCGGCTTGGAAAATCTTGCCCTCGGCGGCGGCGTGGGGCTATCCCGGCAAGTCCAACAGTGGCAGGGGGTGCTGGCGCCGACGGCAGGGCCTCCTCGGTGGTAGCTTACGACGCTTCCGGTGGCTGAGTCACTTGGGAGGTTAAATGGGAGAGGTAGACTGCCGGTTGTATGAGAGAGAGGGGAAGGTAAACGGCCGGTGCGGGTGGCAGGATCTCACCGGTGGTGAGCCGGAGCACGGCGGCTGGTGGAGGGGGCACTGGACCCGAAGTGAGGCTGTTGGATCGGTGGCTTCCCGACAGAGGGGGGTGAATGTCGGATACAAATTTTTCTTCAAATTCAAATACAGATAGCAATTGAGATACTACTGTAAATGACAAAGAAGATGCAGCGAAAAAAACCCTAGAAAGTCATTGACGATGTGGAGCTCGTCGTTAGCTTTAAAACGAGTACAAGACCACTGAAACGGAGTCCGGATGCAAAAGTTATGGGCAAAACAGTGAAGCACTCCTGCCTGAAAAAGGAACTCGAGGCTCCGAGATTGAAACTCGGAAACTCCGACTTTCCCAGAGATTCCGACTTTGACAAAGGCTGAGGACAGAAATGAATGTCGGAGGCTCCGAGATTGAAACTCGGAGGCTCCGACTTTCCCAGAGACTCCGACTTTCCTCAGAGGGTGAGGACAGAAGTGAACCCGGAGGCTCCGAGGTTGAAACCCGGAGGGTCCGACTTTCCCAGAGACTCTGACTTTCCCAGAGGATGAGGACAGAGGTGAAACACGGAGGCTCCGAGATTGAAACCCGGAGGGTCCGACTTTTGCCTGGAAAGGTGAGGAACAGATTTCGTGAAATCGAAGAACTGTGAGAAATCAAGATCCGTCCAATCAAACTTAACCAAAATTTGTAGATAAGCTCTCCTATGGGTTTAGCATGTATTCCACTCCATGAATCATGATCACCTTGCCAAAGTTGAGACCTTTTTGATGGAGAACGAAAGTTGCACCACCCAAATTCAAAACCCCAAACTTAGATGATGAAGAGCTCATGGATTCTGATGAACTCTACTTGCTAGAGCAGTATTCCACACCTCATAGCTCTCTACTAAGCACAAGTAATCAGAGCATAAACAACTCTTTCCTCTCTAATTGCTTCTACTCATATTTCTCAACATGAACTCAACCACACGAGTAGAACTTGATGATTCTTGAGTAAGGGATGGATGGGTTCAGATTTGACTTGAATTCCCATCTCTACAGCCCACACAACACAAGAGATCAACAAGAAAGAACTAGAGGAAGGTAAGAACGAAAATCCAAAGCAAGAACAAGAAAAGACTCATAATCTCATGGGAGACACATTGATTCTTGTTGGAATTCCTTTTTGTATTGATTTTCGTGGTTTTTCTTGGGTTTACAAGCCTCTCCTCTTAGGCAAAGCACTCTCTAAGCGCAGCTCTCACAATCTAATCCCAAGGCTTGAGAGTTAACAAAACCCTCATCCTCTATTTATAGTGGGGAGGGACAACCCCTTCCACTCTTGGGCCTCATGCCCTAATGGGCCTAACTACCTAGCACGCATCCCAAAGCGTCTAAATAGCTTAGCCACCTCTCGATTTTCTTCCACCCCTAAGCTATCAACCCTAAACCGCTTCCAGCTGCCGCCGCAGTTTCTTGGTTGAGCTTCGGTGGTTTCCGCGTTTTTACCAAAACGCCCTCGCTCTGACTTGGTCTTCACGTCTCGTCTCCACCCGCTTTCTTGTCGTCCGCGTACATGCTTTTAAGTCGCACGATGTCGTCGCCACCTCTCCTTGACCGCATCTCAGCCCTCCAGGCTATCATGCCGGTCCATATGGCCGAACCATCACCGCACCCAACTCGCACCTGCACACAATAGACCAAGCAAAGCGTCGCGAGCACAAGTTTTCCACTTGACCCAAGTCAGCCGAGAAAAATCCTTTACCCACTCAATTTTTCTTGAGACAAATTGAGAAACTCAAACAATCAATCACATTGCAAATAATTCCAACCTTGAATTCATGCAACCAAATTATACAACTCCACACAAGATGGCAAGATATTCATCACAAAGTCGTCCATGTCATCACATGACTCACAGAGGCGGTGGTGAGAGGAGGAGATCCCACCGAGTAGGCGACGGCCAAGAGCTCCTCCGGCGGGCTCGGGGAAATATTCCGGCAACTCAGCGGCGGAGCGGTGGGCCTCTCCGAGTGGGTGGAGAGATCCTTGCCGGGTTCGAAGGGAAACGGCCGGCTTGACTGGTAGCTGGAGAGGAGCAAGGGAAAGGAGTAAGAGCTTGAGGAGCATCTCGGTTTTAAGAGAACAAAAGAGAACAGGATGCAACGGAAGCAATGGAGAAGAATGGGGAAAAACAAGAAAGCGAGGAGCTCTGCTTGGGGAAATCTCAGCTAGCAGAGCAGCCGGGTGCTTGTGAGCTCAAGAACAGAGAAAAAGAGGGAGCTTGAGGCGGCTTAGAAAAGAACTTGGGCAGCTCAAGTAGATGGGAGAAAATGGGGTAGTGAGCAACTTGGCTTGAACTGCAGTAGGGGAAGATGGGGAAGAAGAGTGCTCGGCTGCCTTGGGTTGCTCGGGTGAGGAAGAATGGGGAAGTGGTGGCGCATGGTAGCTCAGAAATTGGAGAGGAACAGAGCTCGGGGAAGTGCCGAATGGGAAGAAAGGATGGTCCAGCTTGGGGCTCGGGCATGGGATTGAGGAGAGTAGTTGAGGCAGGAGGAGTTAAGAAGAGGAGTGAGTAAATGCAGTGGCAGTGAAGTGATGTGTGAGAGTGAGGGCATGTGAGAGGAGGGATTCGGCTGCACGGCATAGCAAGAAAGGTTGTGTCGCACAGGGAAATTGGGCACTGCTCGGTGCGTGCACTGGCATGAAGAGCAGTGAAGTTAGGCACCGAAAACCATCACAGGGAGTACGTGTCCCTGGTTTGACATGACATGTCAAGAATTAGAATTTAATGGAAAGGGCAGAACGCGGTGCTGCCAATGGAGGTTAATGGTGGTAGGTATATGTAGGTGCAGTGGAGAGGCCTTATCAGCATTTTAAGCTATTTCTACTGAGGTTCGTTCATGATTTCATGCGAACAGCTAATTTGTCCGAAGGTGTTCGGTGCTGCTTTCTTGAAATTTCTGAACTGGACACGGTCATGATTTTGCAGATTTGGGGCTCCTGGAGCTGTGGAAACTAATGTGGAATTTTATCAGACTTTTAAAAATTTGCTTCCAGAGTTTGCAGTTTAAAGTTAAATTCTGATACGAATCTTGGTGTGAATATTTCTATATGATCCTTTAATGATCATTTTATACTTAGGTCGAGGGTAATAATAGGTGGTCCCCGGAATTTTTCCTAATATCTTTAGTCAGGCCGAAGAGCGCTAAGTCTCGCGGTTAGATTAAATAGAAGGGAATAAATCGGGAGCTCGGAATTAGGGTTTTGGAGTGCGGCAAGATGGGGAGTGGTGGTGGGAACTCTCGAGGGTTCTCTCCTCTAGATTCAGGGTCAATCGGTTGCAAGGTGCCGCGGACATACCAGCGTATACAGTCTAGGTACTGAGCTAGAGTATTCTTGCACTAGGGTTTTAGTGCTTAAACCAAACGCAGTATATATGTGCATATATTCATGATATGGCTTGGCGAGGTAGGTGGCAAAAGATCACATCGTTCGGAGCAAGTTTAGGGCATGTATATGTTTAAATTTAGCAAGGGTATCGTGTGGTAATTAGCCGTAGTTGCGGTCTAGGTTATTCCGACTAGGGAGGAAAGGGGATGAATACCGGAGGTGCATTTGTGGCGGAAATGCAAGAGTAAGCAACCACATATGGAATCAGGTGTTGAACGGAATTGTCCGCGTTGTCGGACGAAGTTTCGAGGAAATAGGGTTTTGACAAAACGGAGATCGATAGAGATAAGGACAAGAGTTTTCGTGTTTGGTATTTAGCTTCATCATGATTTGAACTAAAGTTTTAATTGAGTGTATTTTCAGCTGACATTATTAACGAAAAATTTTTTATTAGCCCTAAATTTCAGTCCCGAAAATTCGGGGCGTGACACCTATCAAGGGGCAGCGGCATCGAGGTAGCGAAGTAGGGGATGGGGCCGTCGATGGCGGTGGCATTGGAGTCGGGGGCGGTGTCAGCGTCGGTGGTGGCATCGTCGGCATCAGGGACGGCTTCGGTGGCTACTAGGGGGCGTCGGGGGCAGCAGCGTCGGGGACGGCGTGGATGGCGACGGGGCGTCGGGGACGGCGGCGTCGGTGGTGGCAGCGGCGGCGTCGAGTCCGGGGCCGGGCAGCCTGCCGGCGTGAGGTGGGAGACGGGAGTTGTGTCGGATGTAGCACTGAACAAGTCGGGTGGTTGGCGGTATATGAGACTTAGGTTTTTTAGGATTTCAAAAACGCTTCGAGTATATAAAATAGCTCTCACCGTAGCAGTTCTATCGAAAAACCGCCTGTGATTACTACTCATCACAGGCAGTTTGGGTCAAAAACTATCTATGATGACTACGCATCACAGGCGGTTCTATTCAAAAACCGCCTATGATGACAACGAATCACAGTGTTCATTTTTCCATTCAAAAACCGCCTATGATATCCATTTTTCCTTTTTGTTTTATTTTTTTAATTTTTTGAATTAGTGTTCATACCTAGATTGCATACGGTGTGTAATTTGGATACTTTTATTTTTTAATTTTTTTTCCTTTCTTCAATGATTTCATTTATGATGAAGGCATCCCTAGCTCTTTACCATCTTCTCCTGTTGATGATGATGTTGCTGTTCAAGACAAACCCAATGATCTGCGCATCGGACCAATGACAAGAGCACGTGCTAAGTTATTTGAACAACAAGTGAATTCACTCCTAGCTGAATGTGATACTTTGATTGATGAGAGCTTTATACTGCCTAAGTCATTGTATTTGTGTGTTATTAGGTTTAAAGCAGAAGAGAGCATGGCGCATGGAGAAGAGCAGATGCATAGAGAATGGAGCTCGTCGACAACCATCAAGATGGCGAGCACGAGGGAGGCGTGGGAGGAAGTGGTGCCATCATCAAGTAAGGAAGGCATGCTACAAACAAGGAACAAGATCACCTCCAATTCAGATTCAAGATTATTCACGAAATCATCAATAATGAATTTCCGACTCGGTTCGGATTCACCAGCAGGTTTGTGTTGCGAATTTCTATTGGGTTGCAAGTTTGTTGCATCTGGCAATGGGTGAACAGCTAGAAGATTTGCAGAATCTCACAAATTATCAAGGTCACTCGCTGAGAAGATCGGGTCATCCCGTATCATCTTGGTATCAGATTTCTGGGTTTACTCGGTGAGCATAATTATCCTTTAGATTAGTTTTGATTTTCGTCCTATACAGAAAAAGTCACTAAAAAATACGTTACCATAACCTTATGATGAGGATATGGCCCCCATAGATATACCCGCTGCCACCTCTACTTCCACAACTTTAAGTACATCCGCTGCTCGAGCTATAAAGAACAAACGACGGTTCGTCAAGATCGTCAAGAACAAGCGAGGATTCAAGTTCAAGCTCTCAGGAGGAGGAAGGAATGGAGTTCATGTGTCCATGAACATGTTCCCACATGAATTGGTGCTGTACAAGGAGTCTTCCCACGTCACTTTTGATCCAAGAAGTGCTAGAGATAGAGTCCAATAAGATCTGGACTCTGATTCAGATTGCTGAAATGGTCCTAACTTCAAATGTCTTTATCTCGAGCATACGGACTCCGATTTGGGTGATCTTAGACTCTTTGGAAAGCTTATCTCGTGCTCTTTCCAACCTGTCAAACCCCATATCCAAATTCCTTATGAGCCAATCACAACAGCCAAAATAATTCGAGACTACCTCTGTAACAGATCACCTTTTGTCTTTATATACCCCCTAAGATTCTCTCTTTAGTTTTTGGGTTTCATTGAGCTGTTTAGCTACTGCTACATTATCGCATCTATAAGTCGTGTAGGACTACCGTCTTATTTAGATTGCCAGTGAAATCCCTATATACTTTCTTCTATCTATTGTGCCAATTTAGTACTCTCAATTTCAGATTGTAATTTATCATAGTTCTTGCTGGTTCTTTCGGTTGCTTGCAAGAACTCGAACTTCGTTGTTCAGGTCGATCACGCCTACGGTAAGGTTAATAACCATTAAAGGTTGGTTTAGCGATTGCTAAGGTGTATTGTCGCGTACAGTATAGTCGATCATCAAGGTCAAACTCCACCAAACCGTTAATTATCTTCGTCTCACCGAAAGATTGGGCCACCGTCTCATCACCTTAGTTCATCTTTTCCTTGTGTTTAGTTACTGGTCGTCTCGTTTGAATTGCTTTTTGTCCTTTGTTTCTTTTCCAGTAGATTGCCTCAGTTCTGCATACATTGACTCTTGAGTTTTGTCGGAGTTGATTACGTCGACTTCCTTCCAGTCGCCGTGATCTGTTGTTGAGTCGTGAGTCCGTTTCGTTGCTAGCATCAAATCTCCGAAGTTCCTTGTGTTGTTTTGCTTGCCGTGCGTCGTAAGTTTGTGCTGTACCCGGAGGCTCCAACTTTTATTTTCGGAAGCTCCGACAATTCCGATGGCTCCGTCATTCCATCCGACTTTCCTCTCGTTTGGGAACAGCAGCTGAACTCGGATCCTCCGAGTTCAAACCCGGAGGGTCTGACTTGTGTTTTTTGGAAGCTTCAACATTTTCGATGACTCCAACATTCCATCCGACTTTCCTCTCGTGTGGGAGCAGCAATTGAACTCGGATCCTCCGAGTTCAAGCTCAGAGGATACGACTTGTTTTTTTCGGAAGCTCCGACATTTCCGAAGGCTCCGGCGTTCCCTCCGAGTTCAATCCCGGAGGCTCCAAGAACGTTCGTGCCTTCCAGCAGCTAAGCTCGGTCCCTCTGAGTTCAACTTCAGAGACTCCGAGGACACTTGCATGTTCCCCTAAGTTAATCTCGGCACCTCCGCCTTCAGTTCCGGAGGCTCCGAGGTGTGCCCAACTCGGTTTTAGTTTTTGTTTTCTTTCTGTCGTTGATCCTTGTCATCTGAAGCCTTGTGTCTTTGCGTTCCTTACCTATCGAGACTAGCAAAGTTTTTTGGGTCTCGGGACTGCTCTGTGTTAGGGTTGAAAAGTGCATATGTTGGCATTTCAGCTTATTGCTCCGTTTGTCAAAATTTGCGTTGGCCAACTTCAAAAAAAATCAAAAGTACCGAATGAAAAAGTGGCCAAAAATTTCAGTTCTATTTGGAGCATTTCAGTTCTATTTGCATCATCACTGCCTTGCACTAGTAGAATTGAGCAATCTTGCACTACTGCGGAAACAGCTCTAGCCGCCACATTATCAGTGACGCGCATCAAAAAACACATCACTGGTAATCCAAAAAATTACCAGTGGCGGGTGCCAACTGTCAAGCGTCACTGGTAAATAATTACCAGTGATGAGCCGCTATTACTAACCGTCACTGGTAACGTAGCAATTACTAGTGGCGGGCGCACCGAGGAGCTCGTCACTGATATATTATACTCCAGTGACGTGCGTACCAAAGAGCCCGTCACCGATACGATTTCCCGCCAAACTTGCTCCTGGCCTGCATACTAGTGGCGGGCGCACGTTCAGCTCGTCACTGGTACGTTGTTTACCAGTGGCGGGCCTGTATATGTGCCTGTCACTGGTAACCTGGCCTATAAAAAGCATCAGCGAGCTCGCTGCTGGCCAGTGGTAGCTCCACTGGCCAGCAGCAAGCTTGCCGGTCGCCTGCACGTCCACCGCCGCCGTACGCGCCCCAGGTAGTGTTCCTGCCCTTCAAAATCTTCCCCCACCTCCCTAGCTCCCTTGCCATCTCTCTCTCCCTCCTAATCTAGCTAGATCATCCTGATCATCACCTCTAGCTAGCTCTCCCCCAAATTTGCTTCAACTGCAGGCCCCCCAAACCTCTCCATCCATAGCTTAGCTCTCTAGTTTTCAGGAAGAATCAATGTTCTAATGAACCATGCAAGATCTCACCTTAGTTGATTATGATCAGTGAGATGAATTCGATCTGTACATTGCTTCAATTGATATGTGAGTAATTATATTTCTTATGCACTGAGGTAGAATCACATATGTGTAATTATGTATACATTGGTTCATATATGTGTAATTATGTTTCTTATGCACTGAGGCAGAATCATATATATATGTGTAATTATATATGACTGTTGCTTATGTATACATATATAAATGTTTGCGTTAAACTGTCACGTACTGCCTCCGTCGATCATATGAAATGAGAAATGAAATGTGTAATGCTACGACATCGATCGTACGAGATGAATATTTGTGGAAGGGTTTGTGATCCGCCATCGAGCGATCGTTTTGACAAAATTGTTTAGACATTGCTTGTGTGGTACCGGCCATCGAGCCGAGGCACCATTTGTTGCTCTTTGTTAACACTTGAGCTGTCAACGTTTTGTCAAAATGTTTCTTCGTCAACGTTTTGTCAACGTTCGACATACTCGATTTTAGTTATTTTAGCAAAGGTCATGCCGAAATTTTCTATGGCTTGGTACTAAATAATTTTCGTATATCTTAATTAGGTATCGGACGATCGATGGATCGAAATTGGATGTATGACGGCGATCGGAACAGTAAAAGTTTCCATACATCCTTGAACGAGTTCTTTGATTTCGCCGAACGAGATATGGTACGAAAGGGTGCCACGAAGATATGCTGTCCGTGTCGTGACTGCAAAAACTTGAAAATGTACAAAAGGAAATCTGGCTTTTTGCACATGCACCTGGTGCGATGGGGTTTCATGGCAGGTTATACACGGTGGAGAAGTCACGGTGAGGAGGATGAGGTCGTTGCCGAGGAAGGGTTAGTTGAAGAAGCAAGACATGGGGAGCCGGAAGCAGAACGGTTGGGTTATGAAGATGTCGGAGGACACGAAGAGGCCAAAGCGGATACGCGAAGCACGGGGGACAATTTGGCCGGAATGGTCCAGGACCGTCATGTGCAAGAGCAGGTTGTGAAAGAGACGAATAACGATAGTGCTGCTCGTAGAGAGGCTGCCAAGTTGGAGACACTGGTGAAACACTCCGAGACTCCCTTGTATCCCGGTTGCAATCCCGAGTACACCCGGCTCTCAGTCACGCTCGAACTTTTAAGACTCAAGGCACTCCACAACAGTACGGACACAAGCCTCGATGAGACATTGGAGTATCTCGCAAAAGTTCTGCCAGAGGGGAACGTGTTGCCTCGCGGTTGCGATGAGGCCAAGAAGGTCGTGTGCCCTCTTGAAATGGAGGTGACGAGATACCACGCGTGTCTGAATGACTGCATCGTTTATCGGAACCAGTACGCCGAGCTAACCAAGTGTCCAGAGTGCAAAGCATCCCGATTCAAGCGGGAAAAGAACTACCAACCAGATGGTGAGAACGGAGTGAAGAGCGGTGCTCCTGCAAAGGTTGTATGGTACCTTCCACTCATTCCCCGTTTGAAGCGTCTATTTGCAAACAAGAATGAGGCAAAGCTCATGCGTTGGCACGACGAGAGGCCGCGAAAAGATGACGTCGTGCTGAGACACCCTGCGGATGGTTGCCAGTGGAAAGCAATCGACTACCAATACCCCGAATTCGGAGGAGAGCCGAGGAATATCAGAATTGATATGAGTACGGACGGACTCAATCCTTTTGGAAAGATGAGCAGCAGGCACAACACTTGGCCCGTAGTCGTATGGATGTACAACCTCCCTCCGTGGCTCTGCATGAAGCGGAAGTATCTACATCTGTCCATGCTAATTCAAGGGCCACAGCAACCAGGGAATGATCTGAACGTGTATCACCAACTACTGAAGGAGGAGCTAGATACACTCTGGGCTAAGCCAGGGGTCCGGGTCTGGGACGCTCACGAAGGAGACTACTTCAATATGAGAGCTATGATGATCACAACGGTGCAAGACTATCCCGCTTATGGATATCAATCCGGCCAGGTTTGCCACGGATACCAAGGATGTGTTAAGTGCATGGAAGATACAACAAGTCGTCACCTACCGGGCTCTTACAAAATCGTGCACATGGGCCACCGAAGATGGCTTCAACAGGACGACCCGTGGAGATAAGAAAAAGAAAAGTTCGACAATACGATTGAGACCCGAGGACCACCACGTAAGAGGAGTGGGGAAGAAATATATGAGATGTTGAACTCTTGGGGCGAGTGCCCCAGGGCGGGAAAGAAGCAGAAGAAGGTAAAGCCGCTGGGAGGCGTATGGAAAACGAAATCTGTATTCTGGGACTTGCCTTATTGGCCTTTTCTCGAGACGCGTCACTGCATAGATGTCATGCATATTGAGAAAAATGTCTGTGAGAGTGTGCTTGGTCTCTTGCTCCACATGGCAGACAAGACAAAGGATGGGCCGAAGGCACGAGCTGACTACGAGGAACTGGGGATAAGACGAGAGCTGTGGGTCAAGGAGGAGAAAACCAAGTTGGGCAGGAATGTTACGAAAATCAAGACGGACTGTCCTGCCGCAAGATAAGTTAATTAATCGCAAGAAAAAATTATGTATGTTAATAAAAGAATTTGAAAATAGAAATGATGAAGTTAAAGTGGCTGGGCATTTTCAAAGCAAGTGTATCAACAACATATCATATTTACTTCTATAGTGAATTGCAGTGTTCCTGTCCTTCTGAGGTTTCTCTAAAAAAAAAGCTATCCACGATCACCACTGCGAAATCTGAATAGACTACCATGTTGATATTTGAAACGTGTGCATGATCTTACACCCACCCTGATAGCTTACCTTGTTCCATATGCAACCTTTGTACACCAGTGCTAAATAAGAGATCGAGAAGCTCAATGAAAATCCTTCTGGCGAGCTAGCAAGCTTTGGTGCTATGTGCATGGTTTGATCCATTTTCAAAAGATGCAAGAAAAATTGGCATAAGCTGAAAAATTTACCAGTGACGAGCAAACTATAGACTCCGTCACTGATAAACACATTACCAGTGATGAGCCTCCCTTCCCGCTCGTCACTGATAAATACATTACCAGTGACGCGCACTCATTCACACTCGTCACCGATAAACATTTACTAGTGACGAGCTTCCATTCGCGCACGTCACTGATAAGCATCCCCCATATAAACCTCCCGCGCGGGACTTGGGGAAAAATTCCCCAAATCCCGCGCGCATGCCCTAGTTCGCAAATCTCCCCGCCGCCGCTGCTCGCCTCCCCGCCGGTGTCTCACCTCCCCGCCGATGCTCGCCTTCCCGCCGGTGCTCGCCTCGATCCCCGCCGGTGCTCGCCTCCCCACCGTGTAGCTCGCCTCCCCGCCGGTGCTCGCCTCCCTCGTCCAGAGCTCCCCGCTGCAGGCGCCCGACGTCGCCGCCGCGCACGCCCCCGTCGACGAGTTCGACCCTGTCGACACCGGCAGTGACCTCGAGTCCGACGGTCAGCCTCCCATCTCCTCCCCTCCCCTCTCTTCCCCTGATAACTTGGATCGACTCACATGATATATATGCTATGCCACTAGATTTGATTCCTTTGTGCTGTGAATGATCGGTTGAACTGACAGATAGAATAAAATGGACAATATTCTCATCAAAGTTGTAGGTTTTCTTTGAGATGTTTGTTGTTCAGTCTTTCTTTTGACACTTCACAAAATCCAGAAAGTTTCCGTAAACGGTGACTAGTTTTCCAGCAGACTACTTACAATGGAATGAGTAGTTTCACTGAAATACTAGTGGAGAGGATATAATATTTAGTATGTGCTGTGGCTGTTTTATGCAACAAAAAAAAAGTGCACACGGATTTAGCTTTACATGATTTTGTATAAATTATTGGTCATGTTGGGCTGAGAACTGACATCATAATTAGCATATGATCCTTCAAAATTTGGAAGACAAGCAAATGATATTTTGATTCGGTGGATCTGTGGTTATGTGAGATGTGCATGAAATGTATTTCATATATGTGAATGTGAGATATGCTTGTGGTACCGGCCGTCGAGCCGAGGCAACATTCGTTGCTTTGTTTATTTTTTCAGGGAAACTGAGTTCAACGTTTTGGCGAAATGTTGCTTCGTCAACATTTTGTCAACGTTCGATACTCAATTTTGCATAATTTTAGCAAAGGTCATGCCGAAATTTTGAATTTTTAACAATTTATTTCAATAACCTGCCAAATTTTGAAATTTTTTATCTAATATTTCAAAATCTCAATTGCAAAGAAAACTTTTATTATTTTTTTTAGCCTCTCATGAAAGGTTTCATAAGTGTTGTTTCCATTATTTTTTTAGCCTCTCATGAAAGCTTTCATAAGTGTTGTTTCCGTTAATTTTTATTTAACAAGTTTAATTCCATTTAGTCTGAAAATGGCCGGAAGTACTCCCTCTTCGTCGCGGACACCAACGGATGCCCCGGCGTCGTCCCGAGATATCGAGGGGCGTGCGGAAGCTCCCCGGGACCTGGCCATCGTCGACGACCCTGCTGCCGGGGATAACAACGAGTACGATATATACTGTGATATATGCACTTGTTATTTTCGTAGTCGGTTTGACAGATCTACTTATATATTGCGAATATATTGTGTTTGTGGTTTGAAGTTGCACGGCGATATATATTGTGATATATGCGTGCTACTCTGAATATTAATTAATGATTGCACATATAAATATAATTATTAATTATTAATTACTGATTGTACATATAAATACAATTATGAATAATTGTACGTCCTCGTCGACGAGGCGACGCCGGGACTCGCACGCGCCAGCCAGCATGTGGCATGGCAGCGGCGGGAACCGGGCCGACTGTCGTGCATCGGGTGAGCTTTCGGTAGGGACATGACCGCGGAGGGCCACGAGCCTTTATCGTGTGCGACATCCGAGACCAAGAGCGCGAGCGAGATGGCCTTGGAAGCACCGGGCACGTAGGATGCCGACGCAACGAGGCAACGCCGCAAGCGCTATTAGGCCACAGCGGCACGCCCTAGGGGCGCCCGCCGTGAGGCAACCGTGTATGAAGCACCACTTCCCGTGGGTCGGGTACCAGCATGCAAGCACTTGTCGAGAAAGCGGTATGGTTACAGCCGCAACATTGATGGGACACAGGCGCCAGCAGTCGGCCGCACAACGGCGGGGGTCCTACCGGCAGTCAGGGGTCCAAGACAACTCATGCGCTTCGTAGCCGCAGCAGTCAGGTCGTCCAAGCATCCCCCGGCGCGGAGCACAGGGGGTCTACTAGGAGGACGGCGACCGAAGGTCCACAGCGCGTGGGAGTTACACCGGAAACGGTACCATCGTCCGTGCAAAATTTCCTAGAGGCAACATACTGCCGCGGCAGCAAAAAGGGTCGTTTCTGCTGCCGCGGCAGCACCTTGGCACCTCCTTCCCCACACTACACCCAAGGGGTACACCCCCCTCCAGGACCCCTGGAGTACATAGGGGCTGGAGAGCGCCACAGTTGACGCGATCCTGCCGCGGCAGCGAAAATGGCTGTTTTTGCTGCCGCGGCAGCAGCGCGTCAGCACCGTGATAGGGCCTGCTCATAACAGCAGTGACGTGCGGACTGGAGAGCTCGTCACTGCTGTAGATCTTAGCAGTGACGGGCAGCAATTACAGCACGTCACTGGTAGTTATCTTACCAGTGACGGGCTCGCACGAACGTCCGTCACTGATAAATAGATCACTAGTGACGAGCACACAGCCCGTCACTGATAACCACTTACCAGTGGCGGATCACTAGTGACGGGCCTGCCCGCTCGTCACTAATGGGCTTTTTAGGCCCGTCACTGGTGGCCTTTTCTGCAGTAGTGTTGTGCCCTGTTTCTTGAGCTTTTGCTAGCATCTCTCCCCGTGCATTGCAACGCGAGCATTCCGTAAAGTTGCAATTACCCCATTTATCTCCACCGTGTGTGTTTCCGTTTGATCTCTGTGTCATACGATCAGCACTAGGCCTTGTGAATTGGTGAGTTTGTTAGGTTTTCCCCGCCAAGCTCCACATATACACCTTGTTTGCCTTGTGAATTTGATTTCTGAACACTCGGAGATTTTCATGGAAACTCCGGGATTTTCTCGGAGGCTCCGAGATTGTTCTCTGTCCACCTTGGACCTGATTTATGAACACTGCGTGATATTCTCAGAGACTCCAGGAATATCGGAACCTCCGATATGGCCCGAACTTCCGATTTGTCCAGTTTTCAAGTTACAAGCAGGATCATAACATATTTTCCTTTACAGGCTTATGATGACTACGAATCACAGGCGGTTCTTTGAAGGAACTGCCTGCGATATCATTTTTGCTTGTTGTTTTAATTTCTAATTTTTTGAATTAGTGTTCATACCTAGGTTGCATACGGTGTGTAGTTTGGATAGGTGCTTACTTTTGTTTTTAAATTTTTTTTCTTTCTTCAACGATTTCATTTATACATATTGACACCTCCACATATATAGTATTGTGCATGAAATTCGCACCTCCACATATCGATACCGCTATAGCTCTTGAGCAGGACCTGTTTAGGAAGGAAATATTGATGAATCATCAACACTGCGTAGAAGGACAAAGTGTAAAAAGATCAAGAGAATGCCACATTGGACTGCCACATCGATGGTCAACAGTGGTCAAAATATGCCACGTAGGATTAATACGTATGTTTGGCAAATAATGACCATATTTAACCCAGTTAAATAATCTTAATGACTATCAATTAGACTTCTATAAATACAGTGACCAAAGTAAACCGAGTGGACAAGTATAATGGCCATACTTGAATTTCACTCTTGAATTCCACATGATTCGATATATCTAATTTGCTACAAATGTGAGTCCTTCCTAATGATCGTTGCGCACGTACGTAGCTTCATCTTGATTTGGTTCGTCTTCGACCGTCATGCTATCTCTGGAGAAAGGAATCTCCTCAAACTGGTTGTACTCGTCCTCGTCAACTACATTGCCCACTCCAACAATGTGTCTCTTCGAGTCCCTTACTACGTGATGCCTAAGATTTGTAGGATCAGAAACGTAGAACATCTGTCGAATTTGATTTGCTAAGACAAATGGTTCATCTTTGTACGTAGTACTTTTCAGATTGACCGTTGTGAAGCCGTACTTATCAACTTTTACCTATGAGAGATTTACCCAGCTGCAATGAAATAATGAAATTTTAACTTCACGTAATCTAGCTCCCAGATCTCTTCAATGTACCCGTAGTATGAGCTCTTCCTACCAACTGTATCTCGAGCTTCTATTCGGACACCACTGTTTTGGTTTGTACTCTTTTGGTCCTGATCTCTCGTATAAAATGTGTAGCCATTTATGTCTATCCCTTGCCATGTCATAGCTGTACATGATAGACCTTCTGCAAACCATGTGAGCGTTGGGTCAGAAGACGATAACCCATGAGGTTGCTCATATAACCATTTGTTGAACCGATGACTGTACTCTTTCATCACCCAAGTTTCTGTCGCTTTCGGATTGTGCTCCCGTAGCATGGCCTTGTGTCAGTCGATATATGGGGCCACTAAGGCCATGTGTTACAAAACTGTGAAGTGTGCTTGATCAAGAACCTTCCGGTCAGGAACGACATCTTTCCTGCCAAGGGTTCTGACACCTCGAAGCCTCCCCTCGTGATGAGATTCGGGCAAACCTATCGGTTTTACTGCAACCATGTAGTCGATACTGAACTCGACGACCTCTTCGATTGCATATCCTTCCACGATGCTTCCCTCCGGACGTGATTGGTTACGTACAAAATGCTTTAGAATTCCCGTGTAACTCTCGAAAGGGTACATGCTTCAAAGGAACACAGGTCCGCACCACTTTATCTCTCTCACAAGATGCACAGTGAGATGCACCATGATATCAAAGGAAGGGGGGAAATGCATCTCAAGCTGATATAAAGCGTTCACCACCTCCTCTAGAAAAGCATCTAGTTCCATGGGATCGATGACCTTCTAAGATATTGTGTTAAAGAAGCTACATAATCTCGTGATTGTCTCTCGAACCTTGATAGGTAGGATATTCCGAATAGCAATTGAGAGCAGCTGAGTGATCAATACATGACAATCGTGAGACTTCATGCCAATCAATTTTAACTCTTCCATTGAAACAAGTCTTCGTATGTTCGAGGAGTAGCCGGTCGGAACTTTAACACCGTGCAGGAACTGGCACAACTCTTTTCTCTCAGCCCTTGACAGAGTATAGCAGGCAACTCTTTTCTCTCAGCCCTTGACAAAGTATAGCAAGCAGGTTCGCTGAACATGCGACCTGTTTGAGTCTCTTTCTAGTGTAACTCTTTTCTGATTCCCATGTCCAACAAGTCAAGCCTTGTTTTGAGGCCATCCTTACTTTTTCCCTTCATATTCAATAACAAACCTATAATGCTATCACACACTTTTTTTCTACGTGAATGACATCGATACAGTGACAAACTTGTAGGTGCTCCCAATAGGGTAAGTTCCAGAATATCAACCTCTTCTTCCACACAGCCTTCTCACGTGTAGCCTTTATTTTGCTTCCGTTCTCATACGTAACTTTTATATCCTTTACCATGTCATGTACCTCCATAGTACCGCTATATTGCTTCAGAGGTATACCGTCCTCGATTTGTCCGTTGAATTGTTTCTTCATTCAACGGTACGGATGGTCTCTTCGAAGGAACCTACGATGACGCATATACACGGTTTTCCCGGAATACTTAAGCCACTGACTAGCCGTATCATCTAGGCAGTTAGTACATGCTTTTGACCCTTTTGTACTCTAGCCAGAAAGGTTAGCAAGGGCTGGATAATCATTTGTGGTGCATAACAGCAAGCTGCGCAGATTGAAGTTCTCTCGCTTGTAAGCATCAAATATTTCCCCATGGGTCCACAATTTCATGAGATCTTTCATCAATAACTCTAGGTAAACATCTATATCATTCCCGGGTTGCTTTAGTCTTTGCACAAGTATCGTTATCATAATGTACTTTTGCTTCATGCACAACTAAGGAGGAAGGTTATAAATACACAGATTCACTGGCCAGGTGCTATAACGGCTGCTCATGTTTCCGAAAGGGTTCATTCCATCCGTGCTCAATCCAAACCTTATATTTCTTGGTTCCCTCCCAAAATCTTTAAATTTTCTATTAATGTTTCTCCACTAGATTGAATCAGCAGGATCCTTTGGGTTCACAAATAAACGCTTAAGACGGGGGATTATAGACAGATACCACATGACCTTAGCCAGAGTTCCTTTCGTCACCTCGTCGCCCTCATCTTCGACTCCTTTCTCCATATGCTCGTATCGGGAGGATTTGCATACCGGATATGCATGGAGGTTTGTGAACTCCTTTTTGAAGAGGATACAGTCCTTCGGACAAGCATGTATTCACTGTACTTCCATTCCCAACGGACAAAGAACCTTCTTCACTTGATACATACTTCTAGGCAACTCATTTCTCTCTGGAAGCATGTCCGCTATGAGACCTAACAACTCTGTGAAACTTTTGTCTGACCACCCGTTGCTTGCCTTCAGTTTCAACAATTCAAGCACTGATAACAATTTCGTGTACTTACCCTTGCATCCCTCAAATAAAGGTTTCTCTGAGTCCCCCATCAAGAGTTTGAATTTCTCGTACTCCCGCGTATTACAGTTTCCTTCTGCATGGCGTAACATCTCGTCCATATGGTGAAGATCATCCGACGATGTTTCTTCATCTGAATTATAATCGACATCATGTGTCATATAATTATCTTCCTCCACGATGTCGTCATTACTACCTTCCTGGATTGTTTGCTGCTTACCGTGACTTGTCCAACATGTGTAACGCTCTATGAAACCCCTACGAATTAGGTGATCTTGGATCTGCTCTAAATTCTCAAACTTGTGTACATTCTTGCAATCTTTGCATGGACAACAAATATATTGTTCCTCTCTATTCAACTTATGCTTTTCTACGACTCTTATGAAATCTGACACACCACTAATATACCGTTCACTTGAGCGATTACCATCATACATCCAGTTTCGGTCCATCTACAGGACAAATTAAATAAATTTAATTAATTCGTGTAAAATATTGAGGCTCACAAAGTGCATACCAACTAATCTATACAATATTAGTTAATATTATCATTACTATTTTGTTTTGACTACATGTAAGTAATAATTACCAATAGTCTTTTTATTTCACGACCAACAATTACTATGTTGGTAATGTTTTTACTACATGTGAATGATTATTACCAATATTTTATTTCATTCACGAAGATATGACCTACCAATAATTACACATTTATTTACGACGTAAACAAAATTTTAATTAATCATGCCATTAATACATGGGTTTTTACTATATCAAAACATTCTTAAAATTTTATTCATACAACCTTTTGACAATTTCAACATCTTTTTACGAGACAAGATAAATCAATTCTAAAATAATAAATTACTAGTGGTATGAGGGCTAATCCCTCTATATACAAATATCTCTCTTTCATAAAATCTAAACCACTCAAATATATTATTTTACCACTAAATTAGTTAGCCACATCCTCAATATACTAATTGAAACCAATTTATGCCTCAAATTCAAGAAAGCCAAATAAAATTTTCCATAACATAGCTAGATCTACATTCTCTCTCTTTACCACATTACATCTAGCAAATTAATCAAACTTTTAAACCAATTATTAAACTTAGATCACCAATATGAAAGAGATATGCAATATCCTCTCTAAATCCAGAGCTTTTGGGCTCAATTCAATCTTCAAGGTGAAAAATCGCAAGAGCTCCGCCGCCATTACTGCTGTGTGTAAGAACAGAACATTGAAGACAAGGAGCTCAGTCTGACAGACTATAATAAATGGACACCTTATCACAGGCAGGTTTCAACAAAAACCGCCTGTGATAAGGCCAACATACTGAACCGCCTGTGATATGTCGTCTACATATTGCAGGCGGTTCTTTGACAGAACCGCCTGTGATATCTTGTCATCACAGGCAGTTCGCGTCTCTCCAACTTAACTCAGACCTTCTTCTTTGTGAATCGCCTGTGATCTACTATAACAGATACGGATTTTACTTATCCGTCTGTGATGAGGGTTCTCGAATGACCAGTTCTGTAGTAGTGGCCACTGCTCCTCGATAGGTTCAAGACGTCGCGTAGGTTGACAGGGCGGACACATGGCGCCAAAGAGCAGGAAGGTCATGGCACACTGAATGTTATGCTGGGCAAGATGGCCGATGGGGGCGTCTGATACGGCTACGCCTAACATTAGATCTATTGAAGCTCTACATGCTCATACTGTCGATCGGACCTCAGAAGAAAATACATAAGCTACACAGCTGAACATTGTAAAGGTGAAGGGTAGAGATATACTCTCTTTGATTCATAATATAAGTAGTTTTAGGTTTGGGCACAAGAATTAAAAAGGAGCTAGTTAATGTACCAAATGACACTACTATCCTTATCTCTCATGCATTAAATACTATATGATATGCAAATATGAGATAATAGTCCATTAACCATAGCAATTAATGAAGGATAGATTACGAAAACATGACATAAGTGTATTCGATTCCTAGAACTACTTATATTTAGATAAAACTCTAGAATCCTAAAACTACTTATATTATGAATGAGAGGGAGTATATATATAGATATATATGCACCTTGGTATATAACTCTTAGTGCACAAGACGATGAGGCTATTACTTTAATTAATACCACGCATAACCATGCTTTTATGATGCATGAGTCTGACGTTCATAGTAGTAGATTTATGCATGTATATGCGAGAGAGACAACCGGTGCACGAAAAGACTAGGAGATTCATGGCTGCTATCGACAAGGATCCTGCACGCTGTATTAAAAGGCAGGCGAACATAACCAGATTTCTGCTTCTATTCCTGCCGCTCAAAGAGAAGTCCAGTAGGGACGTACATCTAGAACTTTTTGTACGTGAAATTCTTTATATTTGAAGACTAGCGGTTGAGGGTCACCAGAAACATACGAGATCGAGTTGGTGCACCAAGTTAGGAACAATCAGAGTCCGTTAGCCATTTTAAGCAGTCGAGGTGGAAAAAGGCATTAGAGTCCGGATTGTATTTCTTTACCGTGTACGTTTGGTTTCTTGGTTTCTAAGCTAGATATGCTGCGGCTATTATATAAACACGATGTGGGAAGATACCCGTATTGAGTTTTATGGGAAGCTATCTAAAAATCTCTAAATCTTTTAGAGAGCTTTGCTACTTGCAAAAAATTCTGTGAGTTTCTTGTGATGCTTAGGAGCCTGTTGAACCTATACAGTTCGTCCACGTTATTCTTTCAGCTAAGGGGTTGACGTATTGTTCCTGCTACGTTTGCGACTACCAATGTAAACTGAAAATTATCTTTGCTATTAAAGATGGAGTGCCCTGAAAAATTGAGCCACAACAATAGATCGAACCAAACCCTTAAGGGTTGACCTACATCAACGTCAGAGCGGCGCAAAAACAGCATGGCTTTTCGTCAGTCATGTGTTGCACACTTGGAATATGCTCGAGACGACCTCCAACAATCATGTCGTCGCAGCAACCTCTCAGGTGAACAGTACGACAAATGGGAAGTTACTAGAAGCACGTTCTACTTTGGTATGCGAGACTTACTACAGAGCTATTCTGTAAGAATCTCGGGAACGAGATTCTTTTTAAGGGGGTAGGTTTGTCACATCCCGATTTTCTAAAACCCGAAAATTAGAGCTTACAAAAACTTTTTACGCTAATAAGTGAGATCAACTATGCTTTTGTCAAAATATTCTTATACCAAACCCTAGCATGACCATATATACGCGTATACGCCACATGTGATCATGCTCTTCTTTTCGCATTTGGATTTTCTCGGTGTTCTTAGAGCATGACATATTTTAGAAAGCATGTGCATCTAAATCCAAATCAGTACCCGACCTAAACACATGTACATTGTATACGAAAACCCTAATATCGCCCTCTCGACGAATTGGCAAAACCCTAAAGACGGTACACAGTCATACCATCTAAGCCAAGGTTCTATCCTCCTATTGAAACCCTAAGCTGACATATATAGCCTTCCGTACCTCGACACTTTAAGACCCTAACCCTAAATTTCAATTCTTTAAACAGTTTTCTTTCGGACGGAAAAACTTTAAAGGTCATATCACATGCACTTTCTTTATCCCAAAAATTCTACAAAAAATTACAGGAAGCATATAAAATTAATCTACATCAAAACATGAAATAACTTTATGGGGTCCAGTGCAAATATTTTTAAACGTATGCAAATTACAACTTAGGGCTTAAATGGACTTTGAACTACAACCATATCAAATAATCATCAGAAAAATCTTATCAAATCATAGGACACTCCTCTCAGTACCAGCGCAAAAACATGGGCAACATTAGTACAGAATTTTCAAGTACCAGTTATCGAACACCTTGCTCCTTTCCCCCCATTTTCCATGAAACCTTAATCCCAATGCTATCCAATTATCTCCAAACTTTCTTGGACATACCCCTACACCCAGACATCTAACCTTGACCTACCTTTCTTTGGAAATAAGTCCTCTTTGATGCTCATTTAACTCAATGCCAGCCAATGCCGACATTGGCATCAATGGCATTCACTCCCAGACACTGTCCTCCTCTGGCCTTCGGCACCAATCCCTACTATTCATTGTGTACACCTCCTCACCCCTCCCCTGGCGCAAGGGACACGCACACGCATGTCAGGACGCGCCGGGACACGCGCATGCCGGCCATGCGCGTGCTCTGACCACGCCCTGACATGGCCCAGCACGCGCACCATGTGCCGAACAGCACCACTCGCTATCAAATTCCACGCCACCCGCTGCTGCCTCGCCACCTTTGCTCCCTTGCGCGCTATGGCACCTTCTCCCCCTCCTGCTGTCTCAGCCCCGCTTCGATGCCCGCCTGCACCAGCACTTCAGTAGAGCACAGTGCCGCATCGCCCAGCCGCCCATCGTCAAGCCGGGTCAATCGCCGAGTCCCCAGCCGCCTAGCGCCATCCCTCAAATCCCCGAGCTCCACGAGCTCTACCTCGGTCCTCTCATAGCTCCACGCTATCCATGCCCCGTCGCATCACCCAAATCAGTCACCATAGCGGCCGCTTGCCACCGCTCTCGGTACCCTGGCTATTTAAAGAACTCGGGACTCCCCTTCATCCTCCATCCTATTTTCCCCATTGCCCTCAACCCCCTTGAGCCGGTCCTGAGCCATTTCCCTTCTTCTTCCTCCCCAATTGCTCAAACTTCCGCCACCTTGCTTCACTAAAATTCCTTCTCCTCATAGCCTCTCGGAAGAATCCAATAACTCCATGAGATCCCTCTCTCCTCCTTGACCACAGCCATAGATTCTATTTCTACGAACCCCTCCTTCCCCGTGAAGCCCCAAAGCCCGCCGGAAGCCAGCTTTGCTGCCACCGTCGGCAAGACGCCTCTTTCCAGAGCCTCTGTGCACGGCAGCTGAGCACCAGTCACCGACAGCGGGCCCAGCCCCCAGGACACGCCTGCCGATCTGGTAAACCCTCCCACTGCCACTGGCAGGTGGGCCTCACCCGCCCGGCCCACCAACGAGTAAGTGGAGGCGCACCGTAGGTGATTCACGTGTCCCTCATTAGGGAAGCGTATCTTCTCTTTAGCTGAAAGCGTAAACTCTTACTGCTGATCGGTTTTCTACTTAAATAAGCCATTATCTCTCGGTTTAGCCGGTTCAAGGGGTTTCGGGCCGGTTCTCTAGGATTTTATACCGGTTCTGGAATCTCAAAAACAATTAGAACCTTTTAGTTCAGGCACAATTTTGAAATCCAAAATCATTTAAATGGAAACGGAGGATAGCTTAAAGAATGGTCTAAAATTTAAAGTTTCTTAAAAAGGAAACGGGTTGAAACATGATATCCCCGCATTGGCTTATCAATTGCATGACTTGCTAAAGGGCTCTCTGTATTCAAGTGCCTGTTGGGTCCGAGTCATCTTAAGAAAATAAGGCTTAGGTGACACGAAATACAACCATATTCTAGAAAACGATATAGTGTCTAAAAATTCTTGAGGAAGCCAAGCATGATGAAATTTATTTTCGGAACACTCTAACTTAAATTATAAGCCTATTAGAGTAGAGTAGTCATATTGCTCAGTACTCAAATACTCATAGGGTTTGAATTGGCATATAGGAATAGGAACCATTTGACTCTAGCGTTACATCCGAAGAAGGTATCATCAACTCGTGTAGCCTAAAGCTTAACTAAAAACCTAAGTATAGCTCCGACTTTTCTATTAATAACCAATGCCACGACATATTAAGCGCGAGAAAAGTAAAGCAACCCCGAAACCCTAGAAACCAAATTAAACATATATACTTCCCGAAAGCCCTCGAAACCCTAACGGCAAATATAGGCATGTACTCTCCGAGAACCCTAAGACCCTAACCAGTTAGCACCTACCGAGCAACTCATCAAATCGGCATCATCTCATACGCATGTCGTGACTTCTTAGATTTTATTTGGATCTTTCGTGCATGGTCGTTATTCGACGTTTTTGTCGTATAGTTAACGGCGTGATGTACGTCTGAGAGGGAAAATCCGGAGACGCCGCCATCACAAGATCAGAACCAAGATTTGCCAGGCAAGCTCTTCTTCTTTGATCATGTTGAATCCCATGTTTGCGAAATTTTTACATTGTTTGCAAAACATGCATGCTATATATTAGAAACTATATTTTATGTAGTAACAGTTATGACCGATATGATAGAAATCCTAGGCCGACCCAGCTTCCTTGTCGCCCTAAGTACTATATACTCCGAAGAGAAATATCAGAGAACCTAGAAGTAGTATATACACATATATATGGCTTAACCCTGCCGTAGAGAAAACTAGGTTTTTCGCAAACAGAAAAGATTCCCGTTAATCTCAAAAGACAATGACTTGGGGATGGACCACTGTGACCGCCAAGGATGGGGTCACGGTATAATCCATGGGTTGGGATGTTTTTAAAATAAAAAGCAAAATGGAGATGATTTGGATCCGGGTTAGAAATGAAGGGTGAAAGCAGGAAGGAATTTCTATATGCGAGCTAAGTCCCAGCGTGGCACTTGTGGTCCGTGCGACGGACGAGGTGTGAAGTCTTTCTTGGATTATTTAAGGACCGAACCTACTGTGCCGCTAAACTAGGTTCACCCCCGTACGTCCACATGTCCTTTATGGGAAGGACTTGGCTTATTACCCCGTCGAGTGCTAGTATCTGGACCCGTGGGCAGTAGGAAGAGTGTGCTAGGTAGATTGGCATCCCTAGAGGATCTCCATGGGATTACGTGGATAGAGGTTCCCTGGTGGACCTCCACATGATACGTGGGTAGGGGTTCGACACAAAGGTGAGGAGTTTCTCTTTTGAGTCCGCGGGACAAAAGAAAAATTGGAAGAATCATCTAGCGGGTCCAGTTCTAGTATGGACACGGGCGAAATGTCTCGTTGTAATATCCTTGTCGGTATACGTTGCAAAGTGTACCCAGGGTGACTTACATCTTGTGGGTAAAGCCGTACAACCTCTACAGAGTGTTAAAATCTATTCGAATAGCCATGTCCTCGGTCATGGACACAATCTGGTAAGGCCACATACTGGTTAGTCAATGTTTTCGAAAAGGGGGACATGGGTTTAAGGACGCATCTGGCTTGATGAGCATGCAGAGTAAGTTGTGAGAGCCCCGTGTAATGCGATTACACGGGAGGAGTGGTTATGAGTGGGATGCCATTCATCCAAGACATAAGAACGACTATCTGAGGTGAAAGGTGGTATTATTGGATGTCGTTCTACCCGAGGGTAGGAATGACTATCTATTGAAAGTAAATGGCCGCTCCCGTGGCGGACGGCCAAATTTGCAGGAATGCTATTATGATTGATTGATATGACTCGGCAGGGCCGAGGTTGTTTTTGAAAATAAACTTTTATCATCTACTTAATTATTTCGGATGAAAACTTACTTTTCCGTACAATTATGAAACATAGGTTAAAGCCTATTTATTGATTCTCCTGTGCATGCATATATCTGTGATATTCACCCTGAAGGGGAGCTTGCGAGTACATTCAATGTACTCACCTGGCTTGTTGATTTGGCCAGATACGAGGAAGAAATATTCAGAGAGTACCGACGTTGAATACGAGGCTAGGGCGTTACCCTAGTCAGTTGCCTGTGTGGTTCGGCATATTAACGGGCAAGCTACCATGCGTTTCTCTTCCACTGCTGTTTCAATTCAGCCAATTGGCCTGGTATGTATCATTAAAGATCTTGCTGATCATTTATGTAATAAACACGGTATTGCATGACCTGATATCAAGTAATTTGTGTGTACTGGCTATTGATCCAGGGACCAGTACAGTAAACACAAGGATTTATCTGGCCTTAAAACCGGGTACGCCACAGTATTGTTCAGTGAAAGCTCACTTAAATGATTTTTAGAACCTGTTGACTAGCCGGTTCTACAAGGGACTTCTCCAAATGAGTGACTTGGCATAAAAAATGTAAATATATATTGTCCTATAATACATAGGTTTTGCATGTATACCTAGAATGTATATGAATATATATATGATGAATAGCAAATTGAATAGAATAAAATATGCATAAAAGTAGTACCAATATGGAAGAAAGAAAAGAGGTGGGTTGACCCAATTTGGCACACCAGATTGGAGTTTGAATAGTTGTTTTGGCAAGTATCGGGAAATTCAAAGAAATTTCAGTGAAGCATATTTGGATACATTGAACTCATTTAAATAGATGCAAAAGTTGGAATGCAACATATGCTCTTAAACAAATGTGGCATATGTTATAGTAACTCTTTTTGTAGATATACGCAAGATTCGTTCCATACAACCTCATTTAAATTGGGTAGATCCCTTAGATTTGAGAATCAGAACATAGGAAAATGTTTACTATGGTAAAAAAATTATAACACTGAAATTATTTGATGAATTTGAACAACGTCGAAGGAAATCTTTTTATGTTTTAACTGTAGAGCAAACCTTCTCCACTTACACATTAATTTCATTGTAAACAATTGGACTTGAGGACTTGAATTAATGGTTAAATACAACAAAACCATATGCAATCCACCCTTGTCCCCGATAAGTGTATACATGGCAAGATAAAGGAGTAACACACACCAAATCGTCCCTTGTATTCCTAGGAAATCTCTCTATTCTGTCATCAACAATGACTCACGGACGTCTGTGGAAATGTAGTGAAAATCACATCTGCAAATGATCTGGTGTCACATCTTATTATACCGCTCCACAACTTACCACCACTTGCCCTAGACAACCATCAATTGGATGGCACCCTAAATCCTCTCCTATCATACTCATAACCCTAGAACTCACCCAAAAATGTTTAAACAAAACAAACAAAAACTTGTAAGAAATTAAGGATGGAGAGTTGGAATATCAAACCTAGATCTAGGATCCTTGAAGTATCTCCGTGGATTTGATTATGGAAAGTACTAATCCATGGAACCCTTCTACCATAATGGATCTAGGCCACCTCATGGGCCTTTGGAGCCCACAATAGCTTATGTGTTTGAATTCGCCTCCCGCGTAGCATGCGCATGCAAGGGACCATGTTCAATGCATGTTTACGTTACAACTCTTTTAGCATTGGATAATAACTAATATTTGTTACTTGCATAAGGACCAATCTTAATTTTTGAGAAATCAAGGTCTAGAATATGTTTACTTATGTAACACACAAGGGAAGTGAGTTCATGACTGTGGCATTAAATCTGAATGAATAATAGAGTAAACCATTGTGCTTGAATGTTTTCAAAATTGTCTAGAGCTTGTATATTTGACAACTCAAAGCATGGAAATATATATTCTAGCAACATAATATAAAATCAGATTTCGAAGTGTTCCATTAAACTTGAACAACAATCACAAATATTCTGAATATTTTTATCCGTATATAGAATCTTTCATACATTACTCCACTGGAAACAGTAGAATCCAATAATCAAAATAATGTAACCACATGTAATTTGATAAATTTTTATAAGGGTTAGAAATGTTTATCTCCACAACTTAAAAGGGGAAGTAAACTCCAAATCACGTCATTAATTTGAACGATAAAAAGGTAAACCTCAGAAGGTTGGGCCATTGGGAAAATCTTTAATTAATTGACTCGAACCATTAGAAGTTTAAAACCAATTCATAGATTTGGTATTCTCACCTCTATAACATAAGAAAGGAAAGAAAATTTAAAAAATATGTGAACAAATATATGCAATAACCAAGTAATACACCCACCTAAATTTTATCAAAGCTTCCACATAGAAAGCAAATCTTTCCCAAATTGACTCATTGGTTCAATGTTTACCTCTATAACATAAAAAGGAAAGAAAATCAAGATTTTATGATTAAATTTATGAAATAATAACTGAGTAAATAAATGCACCTAAGTTTTGTGAAGCTTTCACACGCACAACAAATCTTTCCTAAATTGGCTTGAACCATTAGAAGTTTAAAACCGACTATGCATATAACATAAAAAAGGAAACAAAATTAAAAACACGCGGTCCAATCCTACAATAACCAAGTAAATACACCTCCTGAATTTTATCAAAACTTTCACAAGTAGAGTAAATCTTTCCCAAGTTGACTCTTGGGTTCAATGTTTGCCTCTATAACATAAAATTTCAATGCTTACCTCTATAACATAAAAAAGGAAAGAAACGAAATCAAAATTATGCAATTGAATTTGTGCAATAATAACTGCGTAAAGAAATCCACCTAAGTTCTACCAAAGGTTTCGCGCATACATCAAACATTTCCCAAATTGACTAAAACCATGAGTAACTCCTTCCAAACCACGAGTAACAAATCCAAATTAACCGCATGCGCCACATCCCGACCAATAAACCCATTCACCCCTTCCCTAAGCCCTTCCCCGCTCCCACCCGACTCCTCGACCATGTCTCCCACGAAGGACGCCGGCCCCTCGCCGGCGGCGGCGCGCACCGCCGCGCCCGCCCCGAAGCCCTCCTTCTTCATGCCCATGGGCCAGATGCGGCGGGACGAGTGCGCCGACCTCCTCAACCTCGTCTCCAGCGTCTCGCGCCCGCTCGAGGACGTCGTGGCGGACTTCCTCGCCCGCGTCCCGCCGGAGCGCCGCCTCCGCTTCGGTTCCGCCGTCACCTTTGTCCTCGAGGTAAACGGTTGCCGCCCTCACTCTGAACCGCCCCACCGCTTCCTCTGCCTCCTCTCTGTTTATACATAGTTCAATCGACTCTCTGCTTGGCTCCGGATTGTTGGATGGTTAGGTTTTTAGGGGGTTCTGGGGCAGGTCGATCGGTGTAATGGTTGATGGAGGTTTAGAGCCTGGATGGGTTGGAGGAATGGTTACACTCTGCAGCGACGTCTACGGCTTTTATGTGGGATAATCCGCTTGTTGGTTTGGTTGGTTAATTTCAAAGTTCTGTTAGATTCTAATGGCGAGCAGATGGTAATGTTTTCTGAAAATCATGGAGCTCAATCTGCGATGCTGTAGTTCTGGTTGCTCTGTCTCGGTTTGGGTGGATTGGATAATTGTGACTAAGATTAAGATTTCTTTATTGGAGTTCTTTTTTGAAATATATATATACCTGATTATATTAGAGAAAAGTGCTAAGTGCAGTACATATACCCAATTCTTGCAAGAATGCCAACACAAAGAAAGAAAAAATTATAATTCTGCAATTGTGGACACACGGCTGAAGCACGAAGCTTAGGAACTCCACGTGTTCTTGTTGTTGGTCCGACCATGGAGGAGGCACCTTGTGACTGCTGAAGATGTAGGAAGGTCAGCGGTGTTCTATTGGTACTCGACAGGAGGCCTAGCTCCGAACTGCGAGCCGCCATGTACCCGACGACATGGACCTTCGGTAGGTGGCGTTGCAACACTACTGCCTGATGACTGCCCAAGATGAAGGCCTCCCTATGGTCTGGACACACCAGACCTTGAGGTTGAAGATCAAACTGGTGGGGAATCTCAAACGCCGGCACTGAACTAAAAAGCCCTTGATTGGCTTGATTTTGGGTTAGCTCAAGAGAAAAAGATGAGGAACTGTGTAAGAGAAGAATCCAGGGGTGGATATACCCGAACTCAGCATATCTGAATTCCTCTTTCCCTTCTGCAAAATCATTTAACGACAGCAGGAGCAAGGGGGAATGAGAGCAGAGCAGCTCTCGGGACTAGCGTTGAATGTTAGACCTTACCTTGGCTATATCTTTTTTCATTTGACACTTTGCTAACTGCCCGAGTTCCTGCCTGTTTTGTACTTTTTGGTTTTAGATTTGAAGTGAGATGGTAGACATGTTGGTGACTTGGCAAGGTTTTTTGGTGTTTGTCTACTTTCAAATTTACTTGCTTTAGCTACTTGGTGCAATCAAATGTCCAATCTCCTTACTATTCACTTCATTGATTTTTGCAAGGCCTATTTGTTTTGCAGTCTTGTTGAAAAATTGTAAGGCATGCATGCATAATTAATGCTATGTTATCTCTTTTGCCGTACTTATTCTCTCTATCTTAGGCATTTAACCCAAAGCACTCAATGAATGTATATTTTAGTCATTCTCCTAAGTGACTTTGTCAACCTAGAGTTTTGTTAATCTATGTTCGCGGTCAAAATATGCCTTATAAGATCAGACCAGTGAGGCTCTAGGTGTTGAGATGAGTTTGTTGATGGCTAGATTTTCCGGTATGTATTCTTTTGTTGTTGCAGTCACAGTTATTATGGGGCCCTGATTTGTTGCTAGCTGTGTTATCTTTCTTGCTGATTTAACTGGAGTCCGTAGTTGTGCACCTATGAGCAGACTGGCAGATTTTTTAGATCCACCTGATGAAAATATTTGGGTTCTTTGGTTTTAAAATAGCCCAAAGTTCTGCATGTTATAGTGAAGCATAAGAAAATATACAAATTTTTTAATGTGTCTTGTGCGGTTGTGCTCCTGCTATTATTCCTCTTTCTATGTTTGTACTTGATGAGGTTTTGGTTCTTGAAAATGAATTTGCAAACTATTAGGGCTTGGGATAAACTTGGGTTGAACTTAGGTGCAGCTGCACCAAACTAATAGAATACATACATGTGAGAGGACGAGAGAGGAGAGAGAGATGACTCATATCTTATTAATTTACTAGTATTCTTGAATCTCAAGAACATCTAGTGACGATAAGTGGTGATGCAACTGCACCATGGTTCAGAAAAACTTCTTTGTTAGGTTTGAGGTTTCGAATAAATGACCTTTTCCCCTTCTTCTAAATTTTGAAACAAATTCCTTTAAGGGGGTGAGACTTTCTTACCTTATGTGGAATGCGTTGGAACCTGGTGGACCTTCTGGCTCCCGCGACCTTTCCTTCTGCTTACATACTCTGCTCTTAGGCCTTCCATACCCTCCTACCCCCTCTGCTTCTCAAATCATTTTGTTATATGGTTTTTATTAGCTTAGCAAGGTTCCACCAACAATTACCAGTGAATAATACTACCTCCGTTTGACGTTTTAGAAAGCGCGCAGTCAAACTTTTCTAACTTTGACTACTAATAGGTTTAAAATTATTTAGATTGGTGAGGTGAAAGTAGTATCATTAGATTTTTCACGAAAGATATTTTCAAAATACAAATTTCTAACATATACATATAAAAAGTAATGGTCAAAGATGTGTATAGGAGACCGTGTCAATGTCTAAAACGATAGCTATTTACGAACGGATGGAGTATATTAATATGATTAAAAGGGGTACACTGTTACCATTTTTAGCTCATGATAGCAATTAATTTTCCTTCTAGGTTTTAATTTTATTGGTTCCAGGTGTTGGATTATTTAGGGATCACAGTAGATTCAAATCTGTCGTTGGTTGACTCAGGAGAAAATATTCAGTGAAACTTTTTCTATTCACTATTTTTTTGGTTTTCAATGTCAAAAGGAATCAAAATTATCATCTGTCTTTTCTTCTCAATTTTAGTTGGAGGGGTCTGTTATTGATGCCTTTTGTTTCACACTTCCAGTTGCACTGCTCGAATTTTGATTGAAGAGTTTTATTTAGCCTTTTCCATCTGTCAATAGGGTTCTTCTGAATTTCTGATTATATCTGCCATGCTGATAATGCTGATGGTGATTATTATGATTTTGGGTTAGCTCGCTTATGGATGGCATTGAATAAAAGATTAAATTTGTATTATTTACTGATCATCTAATATGATAACAAAATACATTTCGTCTTCTTAACTAGTAATGAAGATATATACCCGAGTCGTTGTGTTATTATTGTCTTTAGCCGATATAGTAGGGTTTAGGTCTTCTTACCTAAGGTGGAATAACCAATGGGCTGAGAATATGCAGATTTACTCCCCTGTTTTGATCATTTTTGCTTGGAATTGTACATTTGGCTTCATGTGCTAATCTTTCCAAGGGTTTTGTATTTCGAATGTAATAGATGATAGTGAAATGTAGGGTGGCGCTTGAATTTACTTATAGAAAATTAGCAATACAATGTTCTTGAAAGGTTTCTAGGACCTTTGTGACACCTACATGACTGTGAGTTCTTTATGAGAAAATGTTGAACTTCGTCTCATCTTTTAAGTGCATCTAATGATGTCTATGATTTCACTGTTCCCAGGTATTGATATCATAGCTTTGTTTGAATGATATACATATGATTTCGCTCTTCCAAAGGCATCTATTCCCAGCAAGCATTTGCACAAATATTTCTCTTGAAGTCCTTTTATTCATCTATCAACAAACATACTAGAACATATTTAGCAGGCACTCTTATTTCATTTGGTGTCTTCTGTTTCTGGAATTTGTTCTATTAGTGAAGGAGAACAAAATTTAGGCTTCCATTTCATGCCACTTCGTTTTTTGTATCAGGACAAGATGATGTTTCTACTAGCTGAGCGTTTAATTGCATTTGCAATTCTTCATCAAGGTTATTCCTCAGAGTTGGCAAATCCGTTTGTTCCACTGTTAATAAATGTAAGTTGCAAACTTTTCTGTCTATTCATTGTGTTTTTCATTTTGAGGAATAAAACCACACATCTGCATTATTGTGCGCTGAAAGTTTGAATAGGTGATGTTTATCCTTCTCTTTTCTTTTTTTTGATTGGGACACAATTGCCGGCAATAGTGTTTTTCATGTGCACTGTCTGATTGTTTGTGAAACTTTCATCCACTTCTTTTTCCAATTTCTTAGTTGAGTTTCATTTCATAATTGACCTACGTCAGATTTCTTTCGAAGTGTATCAATGATGTTGCGCTAGTAGTTGCACTGACGAGAAGCTGATGAGGAATTCATCTTTAAGCATGGCAGAGCAACATAGAATAGTCATTTAATCATGATATGGATGAATAAAAGTAACTTAATTTAAGGAAATCATGCAAAAATTAATTAACGGCAAGTACCAGGCCAGATTCAATTGGAACTTTGAAAGAAGCAGGGCCTAGTTTTAAGATTAGATGAAGTCGGAATTAACTGTTAAGTACCAACTGTGAATATATATTTTTTCGCCCTTGTTATGTGTTTGTCATTCTCTTAGCATCAGTAGTGCTGGGACTTGAAATTTGCTGGTTAGTATATCGATTAGGGACTATCTCCACGA
Organism: Stipa capillata; assembly: GCA_019208055.1. NCBI lineage: Eukaryota > Viridiplantae > Streptophyta > Magnoliopsida > Poales > Poaceae > Stipa > Stipa capillata. The sequence goes on from JAGXJF010004701.1 coordinate 97,104, forward strand.
AGAAATTCATCATGAATCATGGTGGATTATAGAATAAGAGTTAAGAGCTACATACTGTTTTTCTAATTTGAAGTCTGTAGTAGAATCTTATATTCTATTGTTCAACTCTACAATCCAGTTATGTCAGAACAACATTGATCCTTCCTAGAGTTTAGGTTCTGAGCACCTGATTTCTACTTTTTTTAATATTTTGTTTTCTTACTGTTTGATCGCTGTTGTAATGGTTAATGTGTCCACAGCTAGTATGGTTTTGCACTATTGTGGCCTATTGTGGCCTCCACTTCTTCTGCCCTGCTATGAAATTTGTTATCGTGCTTATATGATGTGTATGCTGTGCTCTTTTTCTTAAGCATGTTGACCCTGTCGCACAGTACCTTAAATTTAGAGGGTCGATATAGTCAAATCTACCTATGATCTTGTTGCCATTAAGAAAATTGGCCATTTTATTCCTGTGATGTTATCATGATATGATTGAGTTTTTGCTCACTAAGATGACTAATTACTGTTGCTGTTGTTCTTTTTCACCACGACAGTATCATGATTCAGTGTTTTGTATATATTTATGCTTTAAATATTACAGAAAGTATTTCATGTTTGGAGTCTTGCATGACGTAATTTAATTTTGCTTTTACAGGCAGCCTGTGACGAAACTTCTGAGAGACCAGAACGGGCATTTCTCCAGCTTTTGTTAAGTTCAGCTAATGGGGACAATAATGAGGTATTCTCACACGCTATGATGTCTAGTGTAATTACATGATTAATATGCGCACGTGCTCAAGGCTGCATGAGTGCTGAGATATGGCAAAGGACTAGTACAAAGAGGACATGACTATATGCAATTCCTTTCGCAGAGTATAAATATGTTGACATCTGTATATCATTCCTTTCATTGAGAAGTACATCTGTGTCTAAAAATTAGAAGTGTCAATGCAATGTAGATAGATAAATACTATGCTGTGATATAGTCATTTCGTTAATTATAGTTTTTCCTTTTACGTTGCTGGGATGCATCAGAAAATGGTGTGTCCACCTTTGCCAAATTTATGGGTCAGTTTTGCGTCATTGTTAAGAGGCATATTTGGCATCTATATGATAATTTTGATTTCCTATGTTCAGATCCTGAAGCAGTCTGCTGCAGATTACTTAAAGGAGTCTTCTTATGCATCTCAGGTCGATGATTATACTGTCATATAATTATTATGAAACTGAGTAGACACAGTTGATAGGAAAAATACATCCAGTATATGTAGGATCTTGTTGTTCAGAAGGGCGTCTGTTTTATAGGTGTTACTGCCAAGAGAGCAGCTTGAAAGGCAATACGCCTGCAATGCTTTACTACCCCAGACGTGCACTGGTAGTTGCACAGCTGCTACAGTTAGAAGTGCTATTCCTGACCCAGATGTTTCTCAAAGCTGTGGTGATTCATCAGAGTATGTAGATTCAACTAATTTCTGCTTGCAACAACTGTTGATGGGCATCTATTGCGTGGGTTTCATTTTCCACTTCTATTGGTCTGATTATGAATTAGTGTTTCTGCTCATTATGTGTAGGATTTCACCGGCCAAACCAAGTAGAGATAATGTTGTTGCCGATTTACTTCAACAAACACCACTCAAAGGATTGGCTTCTCCTTGGATACGACCCACTCCCCCAAGACTTGAAATACTTGAAGGGGAGGTAAGATTGTTGGTTAAGAGTTGCTTATTCATATCACTTCTGTTTCTAAACATAGATGTACTTCTCAATGAATTTACAGCTACAGTGGTTGAACCTGGATAACAACCATGAGCTACTATGGGATGGTAGCATGTGTGCTGACACTAGCCGAGGGGCTGCAATCCGAGATTTGGTTGGAAGAGCATGTAAAGGTCCACTTGCACCTGCCCAACAGGAGGTTTTCTTCTAACTCTTATTCTCAAATGTATATGTTGATATTGAGTGGTCTGAGTTGCACGGATACATGGTATGGTACACTGGTACGGGCATGCCTTTACCGCGGTACATCATTTCCAAAATACGCCGGTACGTCTGTATATATATCTATATATTAAAAACATATATTATAAATGACTTGCTCTTGAGTAGTTCCCTGTGATTTCCTTGCCGCAATATTTGCATCGAAATCTTGCATTCCCCTGACGAACACCACCGGGGCTTTCCAAGAAAATGTAATGATCCCAAAGAGGTTTAGTAGGATCATGAATTTGCAAAGAGGAGGTTGCACTGCAGCTCCTCCTTCCACACTTTCACTTGTACTTCCAGTTGCCATTATCCACTAGCACCCTTAAGGATTCAAGCATAGTGTAAATCAGGTACTAAATCATGATTTCATGACCCTGGTAGATAGCAAGTACCACAATAAAATTATTGGATCACATTTCACATCAATATCACTCTCTTAAATCTCCAGTCACAGCAATACGGCAACATCGGAAAAAAATTGCGACGGATTGGCGGTGGCTGCTGCGGGTTACTTTGCTCCTAAGGTTCCTGCACTCCTCATGTTGGGCTGGGCCTGCTTCAATTGGGCCAATTGTTTGGGCTGTACTAGTACCAATGTGTACCCATGGAGTACCTGATTTAAAACCTATTTTGTTTTTCAAGCCAATAATTTTGGTACCTCATAGGTTCACCACGGTACGTACCCTAGGAATACCGTATACCCGGTACTGGTATGGCAATTGGGCAAAATCTCGCACAACTACCTTTTTATTTTCTTTCAAATTCATCAATATATTTTCCTCTTTCCGGGCACTGTTTAATATCGTTTCCACTGTCTTCAATTGTTTGAATTACTTGTTTGCATCCATCCATTTTGCTAAATATTTTACAGTCAAAATAGCTCTATAAGCCTGTGCTCTTCTGTTTTTGTTCAATAGAGCCCTCTTTTTTTTTCAATTTTTTATCTGAGTGCTGGTTCAAACTGTCCAATCTGTCTAACCAAGTAATTCCTTTAATTTGGTTAGCGGCTGTTTATGTGGCAGTTAACTCTCGCCACACGAGGTTGCAAATTGGAACAAACTTGCTTGGGTTCTGCATATGCAATTTTTTATGCAAATAATATACTATAGGTGCCTGGTCTGTCCAGCCAATGGTTGCAGCCATCTGATTGGAGAGGCACCTTGTGAGCTGAGCCCATGTCCAAAGTACAATAAGTGGATGAGGTCCACATCTATCCACGGAGCTATGCACCATAGACATTCCCTTCTCCACCCTGCCTCTTCTCTCTTAAGTGAAGCCACTGTTGTTCCTGTCCATAACAAGAGTGGATGAAGTCACCGAGGGCATGCGAGGCAAGCGCTACGTAGAAGTGCTGTGAAGCGGGAATACACCCTGCAAGTGTGGTGCTGAGGAGGCGTGGAGCCGATTCATGGAGTAGTGAGCTGAGAAGCTGAGAAGTTAATCGATGAGACAAGATGTTGTGCTAGCTAAGACGACTAGCTATGCTGTGCAAAGATACGGTGAGGCAAGGCAGCTTCTAAATTTCCTATGCTTAGCGTGGTAACCCAATGGGCCAAGGCTGCAAGCAGCAGCTCAAGGTGGGTTGTGACAAACTGAGAGTTGACCAGAGGACTCCAGGTGACATGAGGACATCCGCATCAATGATGGTGGCATTAGAGGACACTAATGGCAAGGAATGATGTTGATGGCGCCAAAGAGGAGAGGGGCTGTGGTCATAATTGTGATATTTTCCCCTAAAAAATATAAAAGGTATGTGTAGATGATGCCCATCCTTAGTCTATATGTTGGTGAGTTGGTACCCAGCTAGACGACAGTCTCCTGTTGCCAGAGTGCGTTACATCAGTCTAGCATTAGACTTTTTTCTGAAACTTCAGTCTACCATTGTCAAACTAATGGAAGGGCTTGATTAGGCAAAGTTGGATAGTTTAAAGGGCACTGAAATTATTATTTTGTTGATTTCAACACTTAAACATACATTACCTGCTACTTCCCCGCGGTGCTGTATCCGTATCAGCTTCCAGACACTCCCCGATAAGTGCCGATGGATTTAATTTTCCAAAATAAATAAAAATATTCCCGATACTCTGTCAATACTTGTTGACACTTCCAACACTTCCCGGTAAGGCAGCTTCAATCTACTAGTCCATTTATTGATTTGTTAGTTTACTGGTATGCTAGTGATTTTTAGTACATTTAGTAATTTGTTAGTCCACTGGTCTGCTAGTGTCCAATAAGGCAGTAACTTAATACATTTATTGATTTGCTAGTAGAGGCTGTAAGGCAGTAACTAATGATATTTGGTGATTTGTAAAAGGAATGGTAAGTAGAGGCTCTCAATCTTCTGATGTGCATGGTAGTGTCAATTCTGCTGCTCTTCTGAGCCTCTCATAGTCTATATGATGTATATTTTTCTCTAAATACATATATAATCACCATGTCGCCGTATCCTTCTTTTTGGAGAATGTCGTATCACCGTACCCATATCACATATCGGGGTAGCATAGCCTTAAACTATTATTTGAATTGCTTCGAATAATCAGGGGCTGATATAAATCAGGCAAAATAGGGATAGTAAATTTCAGCAAGTATGAATATTACTTCATTCAGTTTAATGATTTCTATGCATTTCTTTTATACTTTCTACATATGTTTCATATGTAAATTTAATGATAGTTCAGGGTCTAGATTCTATGTGAAATAATGAAAAGTACCACAAATGGAAAAGGGGTCTAACACAAAGCAAAAAAGAGAATTTTGACGAAATTTGAAAAAGAGGGCATACAATCGAAAAAAAGTTCAAGCAATAGTGGAATGTCTTTTGACATCAAGCCTGCACACCCCATTCCACCCACTCAACTTTCATGCGCGCGATGCGAAGGCACAAAACAACATAAAATGCGATATGTACATGCCCGATATTTCAAACAGCAAGTTGTGCAAAAGTTGATAGTGCTAGTACTGATATTTGGTGCAACATGCTTATCTCTATTAGAAAATGTTGAAGGTTAATCACAGAAATCTAAATCAATGGCACTTAGAATGCTTATGCATCTGCATAAGTGTTAATAGTAGGTCTGTCACTCTACTACGCCGCTGGGCACTTAAAACGTTGGTTGTGTTGCAAACATAGCACTCATTTTGCGGGATCCTGCTATTATATGCTCCATTGCTCACCTTTCATGTTGTTCATTATACGAAATATCCTAGTGCTTAAAGCCTTACTTTTGTTGCCTAATGCTAATATTTAGCATATATGCCATAGCAGAAATGTATAGATCCACCTGTTAAGGATGCACTCTTCTTCAGCAAGACCTACAACAGGAGCAAGTGGAGGTCTGGTAAAAGGCCGGCACAACCATAGGGTTGTGGCTAGCAATGAATTTGGAAAAAAAAATCAGATTTGTTATTGTCAGAAATTATTTAGTAATTTGATACCATGATTTAAATACTCGATTTGGTTATGTTAGCATAATGGTTAGGCTCCCATAGTCGGAAACTTCTATATTGTCTGGACTACACGAAAGTTTAGAAGTTCTCCATTAGTTGACTAACATGACCAATGGTCTGAACAAGGAGTATCGTTGAGGTCTGTTATGGCTTATGTGTAAGCGGATTGCTCTCCATGGGAAGATTGAGGTGACGAGCTATCTCGTCAGCAATGAATCTGTGCATGGAACCGGAGCCCACCCCTGCCCGCAGGGTTTCTCCTTGAATGCCAACTTCCAGTTACATTGTTTTTCTTGTGCTGATGCCGGTGAGTGCATGCAATGAGATCATGATGTTGTTATTGTTGGACTCTTGTTGATCTTCCTCACCATCAAACTCCAGCCAAAACAGACCTTGATCAAGGGTGGTGCTGTTGTTGTCGTAGCCAGGCAGACATTGGACTGCTGGTCTTTGGTGCCTCGCTAGTGCTGGTGTGGACGTGTGTCAAAAGAGCCACCTTGGCTGAGTGGTTTAATCTTGGTTGTGTTAATGAGGCTCATAAGCTCGCGCAAGTCGCATAGCAGTTTGGAGGTTAGTAGGGTATTGTAACTCGATGTCTGTATGCAAGGGGTACTGTAGGCCTGTGGTGAATAGCTGGACTTGCTGGGATGGCAAGAGAGGCTTCGTGCGATACAGGAGGGCCAAGAACTGTCGTTGATACTCCTTCATCAATCCCGTATGTCTTATCCATGCTGACTCTCGCAATGGATTGCCATCGTTGGGTGGCCCAAGGCGCATGTTGAAGAAGTTGGCGAAGCGAGAAGAGGATTCAAGCTAGTGGTACCACTCCTGGGCCACACCGGCAAGCGGTAGGACGTGAGCCATACCTTCTCATCAAGCGTCTGTGGACAGTGAATTTTTCTCACATTTAGAGCCAAGGAAGTAGTATCTTCTTTGCCACTGAAAGTTGCAAAAACTGAGCTTGTGGTAGCTGGGAGCACCACAGAGATCCTACCACTCTTGTGGCATGTTGGCCGATGCTAAGTTGGGTGCTCTGTTCATGCGGCTACTCCGAGCATGGCAGGTTAGTGTTGTGGCTGTCAACCTGTCATTTATGGTGACGAGTTGCGCAATGATATAATCAAGCTTGGCACTTGTTCCTGAAAACTCAGAACCGTCGTCGCTTGGCTTGATGGAAGGGGCAATGGTTGGCTCTTCTAGTTATGTACCAAATTGTTATGGCTGATGTGTAAGGCAGTTCGAGGATGAGGAAGACGATGGGTATTGGGGTGAGATCCCAGAGGATAGAAACGTTGCTCGCCCTCCTACACACGTTGGGAACTGTTCCCAGCCATGACAAGGCTCTGAGGTAAATGTGACGGGGACTTCTTTGGAATTTCTTGCTTACCCTTCATTGATAATGCCATCCTTTATACAGAGGGGTGGTTTCAACTAAACATAGAATGCAACTAACTCAATCAGTTCTTTCCTAATTCAATCTCTTATTTCCTAATTTATCTTGATTTCCTAAATCCTAAGAATCCGAACTCCTGCTTGCCAGTTCCAGCGCCAAGAACTGGCGTTGCTGCTGCCATGCAAGCCCCCCGTGGTGCTGATGTTGAAGTCCTGCCCCAAAATGAGTCCATAACAAGGTCAGAGACGCGTTTTCAGGTGCTGTTATGGCTACAACCTTTGTTCTTCCCCCAAGGATGCACACATGGACACTTGAACAGGCCACAACACGGTGGAGCTATTGTCTGAGCTTGAAGGTCTCTTCACTTGAGCCATATGAGCTACTTGTAGAGCTTACCCTTGATCTTAATGCACCAAACTACATCTCGGTTTATACCTCGCGGTGGTTTGACCCTAGTGCTACCCTCAACTCTGGAAGGATGGGATTAAGAAGAAATGCTTATAAGAGCTAACACAAATAGTTAATGAGTGGGTTGGTGACCTCAATGGCGTTGCGCTTCTTTAATATATGGACCCTCATAAAAACTACCATCAAGTTCAGATGTACCCCGACAGATTGGATAAGATGGCCTTTCGTACACGTCGTGACGCTTTCAATCATTAGTCATGCCCAAGGAAACACTGATACGCCCTTTTGGACCATTCCGGACCTGATCCTACCATTTTTTGCTATGATCCTAACATGATCTACCTAGTTCAGAAAGAGGGAGGGGAAGAGGGAGTGGGGGCGGGGGAGCGAGCAAGGGTTGGAGACTAAACCATACGGGCCACATTGTTGTGGTATGACCCTATAGCTACACTCCTCAGCTTTGGGAAGATGGGATTAGAAAGCGATGTGTACCAAAGCTAACACAAGTAGTTACTGAGTTGGCTCAATGAACTCAATGGTTCCGTGCACAACATGGACGCTCTGAATGCTTAGTCTTGCCCGAGGAAGCGCCAATACATCCTATTGGATCATTTTGAACTTGATCCTACCATTTTCAAGCTACGATCCTACAATCCAATCCTACCAAAGGAAAATGATCCTCCCTAGGATCGGAGAGGGAGGGGGAGGGAGTTGGAAGCAGCAATGCAACTGTTGGTGTACGCATAGGGTTTTTCCTTTTTTGGGCTGAGGGAGGATCTTGTGCATGGGCTGGTAGTTTGGGCTTTCATTTGATGAAAGGCCCTTGACCAAGGCTAATACCAGGTTATTGGTTTTTCTTAGCTGGTTACCATTTGTAATAGGAAGATCAAATATTCAATTTTATATGAGAAACAGTTGGTTTTCTAAATCTTGTGCTGATGGTTTATAGCCCTGGGCATGCCAATTGCTCCAACAACATTTCAAGCACTTGATCTACCCTCTTCAGCCATATCATTGGCTGTTTGTCCTCACTAAGATTGGATCGTCACCTATTCTGTAGATTCCCTTGAAGGAACATATCCATTGTTTCTGTCATGTGACTCATTTTAAACCATAGCATGGTGAACCTCATTCCATTATTTCAGTGTTGCCTGACCGTCTTGGCAAGGCCATTCCTATCCTGATTAAGGTGTGCATCATTCTCGACTGAACTGTGAAACCAAGAAATTTTGCTCAATGGCAAGGCTTCTGGATTAGTTCAAGCTGTTTATCGGAGGGCGAAATATTACAGGTGCAAATAATGGGCCACGTCTATAGCAGGTGCAAGTCTAGTAGCGGCAGCAGGCCAGCCCAACTATTGGGTTGTGGCCAGCGCTTAAGTTAAAGACTATCTACTTATGTATGTTGGCAATATTAAATGCTTTGTTAAGTTGGAAGGATTTTATACTTTTTTAAGTTGGAAATTGTTAAAATGCTTTGCTAAGTTTGAAAGATTAGATGTTTTCTGAGTACCAATTCAGTTAGAGATTTGATACCCTTTTACAGCTACTTAGAACATTAAATTCTTCGTTAAGTTGGCAAAATTAGGTTACGTATAAATTGCTTACTTTTTGGTTTACAACCACGTAGAACATTGTTTACTCAATCTTTCACCAAAAGATGCAAAAACAATAGCTAGTGTGATGACATCACAATCTTAGAGTCAATAATCGGAAATGGCTTATTTCAGTACGGCCCTCCCAAAAAAGAAAAATAAAATGGCTTCATTGCAAAAAGGATAAAATGAGAACAGCTAGATATGAAAGTCAGTGTTATGACTACGAAATGAAAATATGAGTGGTAAATTTGGAAACAGAGAATATGCAAAATTGGTTGTAACCAACTAGCAGCTATATCTACATGCATTGGCTGCAGCAGCCAATTGAGTGTTTTACCTGTGCATGAATGATAGAGAGAATATGCAAAATTGGTTGTAACCAATTAGCAGCTATATCTACATGCATTGGTTGCAGCAGCCAATTGAATGTTTTACCTGTGCATGAATGATTGATTGCACGTAACAATGGCAGCTTTATACTGGCTGCGACCCCTAGTCTGCTACTATACTGACTATTTAGATCATTTTACATGCCTAATGGACTCATACCTTCTTGCAGCAAGTTGTGGTAGAATTAGCGAAGGACTGGAAGCTAGTTTATCATTGCAGGATGACACCAGAGAAGCTCCCTGTATGTACTCCTGACAACATGTTGAATCCTTTCCATGCTTCATGTTGATGGTCTGAAAATTTGCTTGTTTCAGGACCTTGTTGAACATAATCCACTCACTGCTGTTGATGTTCTTTCAAAGCTGATCAACTCTTCTGACATGGATGCGTATGTACAACAGATCTGTCATTTTTTCTATTCTTTATTTTTTAAACTATGTGTTATTCTGCTCATAACATTTTACACACTTGCCTTTTTGTTTAATAGTTATTTTGATGTTCTTGTGCACATGGAAATGAGCCTACATTCAATGGAAGTTGTAAACAGGCTTACTACAGCTGTAGATCTACCGCCAGGATTTATTCATGACTACATCTCAAACTGTATTCGATCATGTCAAAATATTAAGGTTTGTTCTTAATCTTGTAAGTCATTTTCGTTTCAGGAGGTGGATTATTAAACATGATTCATAAAATCTTCGACAACATAAACACTAGCTTAGCCTCTTGGAAATCCATGTTCAAAAAAGAGATGGGTCTCCTTTCCCATAGGATGAAAAGAGGCGCTTAAGGGTCCTCTTAGTGACTTGGCTTGATTCTATTGTTTAGCTGTAGTCGAAAATCTCTCCCCCCCCCCTCATGTACATTCTTTCCATCTTGCTTGTCTATACTTCTTGTGTATATTATTAATAAAATATATACTGTTGGGGCCTCCCCTACTGTTTCTTTTCAAAAAAAAATTGATTGATAAAATTTATTTCAATTCATTAAACCCAAAAGTGACAGCGTGGTTCGGCTATTTAATTTTTTGTGGCTTGCTATTTGCCGATCCCTAGTTATCGGTGTACTTCTTCTCAATCAAGTTCTGATTATCTTATGCACAGGAGGGATTTCTTCATTATGTGTCAAGTACTGCATAGTGTGGACCTCTTTTGTGTTTTACATACTTGCAGAACATTTCTATGCTTCTATAATAACATGTTATGGTTCGAACCTTATTCTTAAAAAAAATCTGAATTCAAATTTCTAATCTGACAACTGGTAAAAATTTAAATATATAATGCTGAAATTCAAGCGGATTGGAAAATTTGGGGGTCCCGAGATCTCTGAAAGCCGGTAGTGCTGGTTTCTTGAACCTGGGCTGCTATCAACTATAGCCATCACTATTTCCCATCCACATGCTAAATTGAGGGCATACTTTTATCTCCATTGACTTTTTCCCTCTTTTGCATGTGCCAAATTGAGGGCATAGTTTTGTCTTTGTTTGACTGTTTGAGAGAAACTTCATACTCGTAAGATTTTAACTGTTGCATATGCCTTGAGTTCTATCATTTCATTTCCAGTGATGCACATTACTGTCTGTTATGCAGAACATTCACAATGTGATCACATTGCTTGCAGGATAAGTACATGCAAAACAGACTAGTGAGGCTAGTTTGTGTTTTTCTCCAGAGTCTCATTCGAAACAAGATTATAAATGGTGAGTTAATGTGCAATTCACAGATGTACACTTTAAATGCAATTCTATTTATTCTATTTGATACGGGCCTACATATCATGGTTCATGTCTGGTTAAGAAGTCTTTTAGACTTGCATGTTGTCTGCAAGCTACATTGGTTTGATCTATCTGTAGTTAAGAATTCATATATTATTTACTGGGAGAAATACTAACAAGCTGACATGCAGATAACACTATAAGCTTTTGTACTTCAATCCCTGATTTGGAAAATAATGTGCATGCTGTTGTATGTTTAAATTAAATACACGTGAAAGTTATATCTCTATTTTGATTGATTAAACTAATATTGTATATTTCCTTAACGTTGTAATGAACTCAATCAACTTCTGGACTTGAGTTCAACAGGATGTCTACTGTCTGCTAATATAACTTGTTATAGGTAAGGTGTTTTGTGGTATTTGTCACATGCCAGAAATGTAAAATGGTGTCATTTTTCAGGAAAGGTTTCGAAAAATAGTAAGATAGTTTGTTCGTTATATTCCAAAATATTAAAATCTGTATTAACTATGTGCCCAACAAATTGAGTTGGCTTTCGGAAACTACGTCAGTACAATCATAGAAGCAGAGCCCAGATTCTTCTTTCCCAAAAAGCTGCTACCTGGGCTGTTAGTGGAAACCCTATTGTGATTTCTCTTCAAAATTTCTAATTTGAGGTTTTTTCAAGGTTTGATGTTTTGATCATGCCTAACTATTCCGCCAAAAGTACGGATCAAATGGTGTCACTTAGGCCCTGAACTGGGCTGAATGAAATGGTCTGGACTGTTTTGACAGTTTTTAAGTGAAAACCACTGGTTTCTTCAACGCTGCATATAACTATTTCTAACTTTGTATCAAAGACAAATATTGATCCTGTTAATTTAGGAGTGTTGATTTCAATCATATAAGGCTTATGATCATCTGTGGAATATTTATTCTTTTGTTGATGAGGAGTGAAGTGTTTATTATGTGGAGTTCATGACATACTTCTCGGGATGTTTCATTTTGTGCAGTTGAAGATCTCTTCATTGAAGTACAGGCATTCTGCATCGCATTCTCGCGAATAAGAGAAGCAGCTGGTCTGTTCAGGCTTCTCAAATCTTTAGAGTGAAGAAGGTTGTATGATTTATTGGAGTTCAGTTCTCTAAACAAAATTTCCATGCTGTACATTCATAGTTTTATATTTTCGTGTTGAATTGCTAATTCCTGTTAGGTTTCTACTTCATAGATCATAGCTCTTCTTGATGTATTAGTTCTCATTAATCTGTCCCCTTCATCTAAAAAAGAAGAAGAAAAGCTCCCAGAACTATTACCGAAGTTCTGTTTAGTCTACCATATCATTTTAATGAACTAAGGGTGTGTTTGTTTGGGCTTGAGCTTGTGCTTAAGGTGCTTTTAGGCTCTAAAAGCATAAGTCCAAACAAACACCCCATTTTTTGCAAGCACTTCTACCAAATATACTAGCAAGCCACAAGCACCAATTTCAGTGCTTCCAACAGCTTCCCGAGCTCCCACCTCAACCAAATATCCCGCTACCCTCGAAGTTCGCTTTATTTATGAGAAAATACCATGTGGTATATAAGAGTGCAAAGACTAAATTTTTTTTCCTTTCCCTAGCCAAATTTCTTTCTCTCATTCCCCGAGCTGCGCCCTCTTTCTCTCCTTCCCCGAGCTGCCGCTCTTATCTCCTCCCCCTGAGCTGCCGCCGGCTTCCCTCGCCTTGAGCACCCGCTGGCGTCACTCGAGCAGCCTCTAGCCTCCTTTTCCCCCGAGCAGCTCGGATCTCCTCTGGCCCCGAGCTGTCCGGATTTCCTCTGTCCCCGAGCCGCCGGCCTCACCCCGAGCAGCTGCTGGCCTCCCCTCGAGCACCCGTGGCACCCGCCTCCCTCGCCCGGTTCTCTCCGTCCTGAGCAGCCCGGTTCTCCTCCGCCTGAGCCGTCGGTTCTCCTCCGCCTGAGCACCCACCTCCCTCGCCCCGAGCACCCGCCTCCCTTACCCCGAGCAGCCGCTGGGCTCGCCACGAGTACGCGCCGGCCTCCATCGCCCCTGAGCCGCCCGGATCTCCTCCGTCTTCGAGCTGGTCGGCCTCCCTCGTCCCAAGCACCCGCGGCCTCACCTCGAGCAGCCCGGATCTCCTCTGCGTTCGTCGCATCAAGGTTGGTGTCGGCCGGATCTCCTCTGCCGCCAACTGCTAGTGGCCCTGCCGTGCCTCTCGTGCTCCCTTCGTCGCCTGTTGCCCTCCCCTTCTCAATGTCTAGGAGGTACCCTCCTCTGGTGCCGTCGGCGTCCAAGGCGGCGGCGGCCGAGTGTTCTCGTTTGTTCTTTCCAAGTTTGTAGCATCTTGGTAATCAAGGATCATGATGATGGATAGTACAGTATCCCGTATATTAGGAAGTAACCGTATACGATTCCCTGGATTACCGGAATGTAACGCGTACCCGGTAAGGATCCCAGAACGATAAGGTAACCTCTCATAAGGAGGGAAGATACCCTTTAAACTAGGGAGGCGATCCCGATGTTTAAGGAAGCCAGAGTCTTACCCAGGTCTAAAGTCCATGATCGGTACGACTAGATGAACCCCCTATAAAAGGATCGGCAATCCTATATGGGAGGACATGTCTTTCCAGTTCCAGAAGCCCTAGCTATTCCTACGAGAAGATCCGCCACCTCGAAGGAGTCGAGCCCAGCGGAACTAGTCCTAGAGGTCCCTACAAGCATCCCAGTTCCACGAATACCGTAAGATCAGCAGTTTACCGATCGTCGACAGATCACAAGGCTTGTGCTATGATCATATGCATGTGGTTAGCTTTACAAATTATTCATCAGAACACCAATATTTGTTAGTGCGTATTTGTGCAATATTTGTGAGCGTATTGTTTGAGGAAACTATTATGTATCAGAACACTAATATGAGTTAGTGCGTATTTGTGCAATATTTGTGAGCATATTTGTGCAATATTTCAGCTACTAAGTTCTTTTCTTGTTGCTGTTCAGTTGTGTATAGAGATGAATGAATTCATAGGTGGGAGAATTTCTCAGAATTGTTCCTTCTGTTAACACTTGCATTTCTCATAATTGTGTATCAATTGTGTAGGATGAATGTAATATGGATTTGTGGACCAGATTTCAACCAAAATTTATTAAACAATGCTTTTGAACTGTCTTTTCTTTTAAAACATCTAATTTTCGTTAAAATCGTGTGTTAAACATGTCATTTATGCTAAATCAGAACAAATAAACGCAAACCATGTATAATCAGTACTTAAATACCACCTTTAGCACACAAGGATATTTCAGACATTTACCACCAGCTGCAGGTCCACTAGCCATCCCAAAAGCACCCTTGCCAAACGGCTCAGTTACTGTCCACTAGCTGGTCAGCTCCAGCTGCTTCTCAGATCTTAGCAGCTCCAGCTGCTTCTCAGTAAGCTGTAGTCCAAACAAACAGGGCCTAAAACCATGTCATTCTAGGTGAGGAAGTTACCAATTGTCTGTAGTGTGTTAAAAGATAGGTGAGTGAACATTGCCAGCTGAATGAGTGGCTGATGCTCAAGTGCTGACTCCTGAATACTACTAATTGAAATTTAGATGTAAAGCAAAGCTGTATTCATTTGTTTGATGCATCGTTGGATACTTTGGGTACTCTGTGGTGGTATTATTCGATCGTCTTCCCCTGAAAATTTCTGAAAAGCTGAACAATAGGGTTCGAAATGGTTTTAACTCAGATCATCACCTAAAACAGTTCTTTTCTTGGAAGAGACCTACATATTACGAGCCCTACGTCTGATGAAAAAAAGGTGCTACATGGCAGGTCCTGTCGCTCGGCTAGCTTCTTCCTCCGTCTTTCTTGCATCTGGTGACGCTCTGGTAGCAATGCTGAGATATGTAAATTGCTGGCGGTTAGGTTCATGACTCCCGGATTTAGTTATATCGCACCCCTTCTCTGCCTCCACTAGCGGTTGGCGGCGACCTTGCTGTGCCTTCACCCTGGTCAACCTTCGTTGTTTCTCAACAGAAGAGGAAATCTTTTGGTATATGCTAGTCACTTTGTTGCGCAATTTTAGATCCACTAAACTAGTGTTTTTAGTCTTCACTATGCTCTAAGCTCAACCATGGAACAACACAAGACTTATAAGAAATTTTGGACCTTTTCTCTAAAAAAATAGCTTGATAGGAGAGGTTACCTTCACTCTTATAAGTCATGTTTTACCTTTCTCCACAAGTGATGTGGAACTAAACGCAATATATCTCCTCACACATTGGTCATATTCATGCCTGCTTATACCATGAGTGGCAACCGTAAGGTCCTTGAGATTGGTATTCGGGCACCTAGGCTCTGATATCCTTGTTGCACAATTTTGAGCCTGCTAAACCAACGTTCCAGCCCTTATTGCGCCCGAGGCCCAGCCACAGAGCAACACACACTTATAAGAGGCATTGGACTCTCTCCTTAAAAGACAGGCCTGATAAGAGGGGCTACCCTCATCCTTATAAGTCGTGTTCTGTCTCTGTCCACAATCGATGTGGGACTAAACCCACTAAATCTCTCCCTCACACATCAGTCATACTTGGGTCCACTACACTTCTGCTACACCTTATAAGTGTTTAGTCCTACATCGGTTGTGGACAGAGATAGAACATGACTTATAAGGGTGAGGGTAGCCCCCTCTTATCAAGCTAGTCTTTTAGGAGGAGAGGGCCCAAGACCTCTTATATGTCTGCGTTGCTCTGTGGTTAGGTTTAGGGCGCAAGGGGGCTGGAACGCTGGTTTAGCGGGCCCGAGATTGCGCAACAAGTGGTATCAGAGCCTAGGTGCCTGGATAAAATCTCGAAGACCTCACGGTTGTCACTCGTGGTTGGTGGGCTGAAACGCTGGTGTTAGCGGGTTCGGGTATGACCGATGTACGAGGAGGAGATTTTTTGGGTTTGGTCTCACATCAGTTGTCCATAGAGACGTAATGAAAGCTGAAACACTGGTTTAGTGGGTCTAGAATTGCACAACAAACCCTTCCGCTGAAGCCTTCCAACTCTCCCAACTCGAGGAACTTTGCTATGGCAATTTTATGACTTGGTCACTCTGCAATGTATATATCTGAATTTTCACATTGAAAATTGTTCCCATAAGCATATACTAATAGACCCAGTCTGAAATATTAGGCCATGTATTTCAATCTAAGGGCTTCCCGTTCCTCCCTGCAAAATAGTAAAAGAAGGAAAAGAAGCACTATTAGTCCCGTCTTCAAGACTTTTCATGGTCTCCAGAGCCACAATCTCGACGAACACCTCCACTAATTCCGGCGACAACGGAGACCTGATACGAGAAGAACAGGGAAGCGAAGAAATATAAACCGTCAAATTTATGATTTGCATCGTACACGCCGCAGTCACCTCCATTAGCCGTCCCTGTCACATGGGGAGACAGAGGGTCAAGTGCAGGAGCAGATATGTCGTCCATTCCGCGGACACCCACCTGTGCCGTTCACCGGCATGTGGGTGGCAAGCAGGCAGCACCCATTCCTCTCTCCTCCTAAGCTCTCTCTCACTCTTGCCGTCCCATGCATGGTCATAGTATTGTGCGCAGGTAGATTCTAGTCTCCCTCGAGAGTAATAAACAGTTCTGTAAGCTATAGCTCGTGGGTACCAGTGGATGTCATATGTAGTATCTCCTCCCGAATTTGGTTAGGTTCATGTATGAAGCTCCCAGATTGCTTAGAACAATGGCTAACTGGGTGCTTGGTTTGAGGGAGTATGGGCTAAGTCCACCGTGAGACCATCCCATGATTCTTGGTGGCATGACCACATCCCCAATTTTGTACTAACCTTGTGCGTATATGTTTACGAGGAACGAGAGAGCTAGACAAGCGAGTTATGATCAGATTGTCTGTTTACCGCATGATTCCCCAAACTAAACATATCATTTCAATTTCTGGCTTCATGGGAAACAATTGAGAGCAGTGACTTCTAAACTATCCTATCATATCTTATACAGTCCAAATGTACCTTCAGGTCCTAATTAACAGGATGCAACATCTCACTGTCAAATTTTTTAGTTTGGTGTCGCACATTGCTATATAACAGGATATCGTGTGTACTCTAATGCTCCTTCCCCTGCCCTTTTAAATTTGGATGCCCTTCAATGCCGTCTAGTTCATCACACATGGCCAAGTTGCGCTCGAGATAACCTTCAGACACAATGTTGGTCGCATGTTTTCGGGATCAACTGCTTGGCTATCTTTCTTCTTTCTTTCTCTTATTTTTGCTTCAAAAACAAAATGAACCAGAGCAAAATGCTTCATGTTCCCTGCAAAAAGCCAAAGCATGCATAGCCGCCCACTGATAGAAGCTTATCACATTGCCTCCTCATTAGTTGTTCAAGCGAGCAGAACAAGACCAAACATAAACTAATTGTTGGCATGCTTAGCCTAACTGTATTTAAGATTCAGTTCAGTGCATGATGTGCAAGTTGATAGTATAAAATAGAGGTACTTTCAGTCCCAGGAAAAGGCAAGAAGGATTGCTATCAGTTCATCCACATCTTTATGATCAATTATCAACTCTATTATGTAGCATGCTGCGTAGTATACCGTTGCAATATTGATGATTATCTTTGCTAGTTGAAGTAGCTACAATTATCTGCGTGTACCGTTGGCCTCTGGCTGTCCCATTGGAAAGGTAATACCGTTTTCTGGTCTTTCTCTTAATTAAATGGTCTACATGCATAAAACGAGGGGTGAAGTGGCACTAGCCTGTAGCCAAGTACATGACAGATTTTTTTTGCAACTATCACTATATATGAACCTGGGATTGTGTGATAGTTGAGGGCCAGTTTGATTTAGAACACCTTGCCATAGTATGTCATACAATTCTCGATAAACTCATCTAAGGTTAGCCTAACAAAATCTTTTTTTTGAAAGACGGATAAAAGATTTGTCACGTATCATTAAATAAGCAGGAGAAGTTGTTTTACAACCAATCCGATCTAAAACCGGGCAAATAAATGGACTACAAAAGCGTACTCTCTTAGAATTATACTCCCCAGGTGTTTTGCCCTTGCTAGGGCCCTAACAAAATCTGCACCGCTGTGGCATGACCAAGATAGTTTTATTGAGTATATGATATATCAGATCTGGCTGAAAATAAATCTTGTCTAAGATGTGGCTGCGAACCAAACACCTGTCAAACTTGTCTAACTTGATCAAACTTGCATAGCAAACTGTAAGGTTTGCCCTTATTCACCAGTAAAGACCTCTATCCCCAAAAGAACGATAAGATTTTGTAAAAAAAAACTAGTATTAAATGAATAATTGATCCAAGTTGACTAGTGAATATGGTACAAGGTCTCATTTGGCTACAAGTAAGGAACCTAACAAAGTTAACAGAATGACATTAATTCTTTAATTAGTCCAGAACTTTTGGCAACTTTTGGTTCGATAGTGACCAACAGCGAAACTCAGTCGAGAGAAATACTTTGTGTTGCTTCCAAAAGGCGATGCAATACCAACCGCTCGTATTAGCTAGCTTAATTTTCTTCAATTAATCATCCTTACGACCTTACCCTGTGGGGTGCCGGATCAAGTAAATCGTCATGCCTAGAAAGCCCTAAATTACTAGTGCGTGTCACATGGCTAAAATGCGGCTGCAACGGTTCTGGGAATCCATTTCCCATCTGCACATGATGGTGGGAGCGGGTGTGGGAGAGGTCGACAAGTGGAACCCATATGTCATATCCCATGAGACACAATGAGATTCAAGAAACTGTTAAGACCGAAATGATAATACAAATGCCCCAAGAAAAAAAAATCATAGTAAAGTAACAGTGATTTGCACGACGTCTGCAGCGGTGCATCCCTGAGAGATCATGATTCATAGACCATCCTACCTTTGGAAACCTTTTAGTACCTTGTATACATCAGTGGATCTTGTCAACACATGAGGGTGCACAGAATATCGAATGCATTTTGATTTTCTGAAATATGAACTGCATATACATAGCTGTGACCCCAAACGCCTGACATTGGCGAGCCTTGGATGTTGTATTCTGCTTAGCCGTCTATCATTTGCCCTCCTGGTGGTCCTTTATCCCTCATTCTTTCAGTAATGTTAGTGGATATCTTTGAAGATATTTCGGATGAATTTCGTAGTAGTCCAACTTGTCGGAACTTTTCATATAGAAGCTTTAAGATCACATGAATGAAGTTGTACGAAGTCCTATGAATTTCCTATAAAATTACTCAATTTATGGAAATTCTAGAAAAAATTCTAACATGAGTTTAGACCTTATAAAAGAAATTCTTTTGTGTCTTGCATAAATCTTCTCTCTCTTTAAATTCGTACAAAATTTCTGTGGAGTATACAAAGAGCCAGTTTTATAAATTTTTTATATTTTTGTTTACCGACAAACAAGCCATGACATCCTCCTATGCTTCTATAATCTTGCGTTCTAAAGATTGTCCAAAGAATCTGATCGCTACTTCTTTCTTATTGTACATTATCATCAATCAAGTTGCACTGTTGATCCTAAAAAATTACACATATTGCCATTTCATACAACATTGCTTAGTAATCATACAATATGATCGCTATACGTGGCACACTTTCCTTCTTTCGTTCTGCATCCGGACACCGGCTTAGGCAGCTCAATGCAACATGAGCAAGTTGTGCCCGGAAAGCAAAAATCTTTCTCTCCGCTTTTCTCGTAGCGGTACCGAAAAGGACGGTTGATCGTACACCAAAACTTCAAGCGCCGGCCATGCTCCATCCATGTGCCTAGCAGCAGCAGCAGCAGCGGCAACAAAAATATCGGTGGCAGATTTCATCTGCTCCCCAAAACGTTCCTCTTAAGCATTGGGCACAGGATAGTGCGGTTGGATACTCTCGATTTGGGCTTCTAATTTAATTCCCTCGAGGTCGGGTGCTGCCGCTACAACTGCTGCTAGCTGTTCATGAAGCTCTGGGTTGGTGCCCTGCGAATGGCAGATTGGTATTATGGTAATGGTCAAGACGTTTTTGACTCGTTATTCCATTTTGACTCAGTTACTCCGTTCAGTCTAGTATGGACAGGAACTCGTAGGGTTATCTGCAAGGAGCGCTCCCAACATTAGGTGCTGTCGTGCTCCCACTTCTCGCAGATGGTGCAAATGGTCTAAAAAATTCCGCTTAGAAATGTTGTGACAGGACAGATTGACATTTTCCAAGAAATAGCAGCAGGGGTAGCGTTTTAAGTTTAGGAACATATAATATACTGTTTAGCAAGCTGGCAACACTACCTTTTGTGGGGACGAAGTTGTCAACCTTAGGGGGTGTTTGGTTAGGCTTGTGGCTAGCTTTTCATTGAGAAAAGCCGCAACCCAACTAAAGACCCGGCTTTTGGGCCGCTTTTCGCAACAGTCGCTTAAGCTTTTGCGTGCAAATTGGGCTACACGGAAAAGCCAGTCCACCCCAGCTTCCCGCAATGTCCACTTATGGGATACCCACTTTGCCCATCGATTTGGAAGTTTTTACACCAAATTACCCTTACTCCCTCCCGTCTCCTCCACAGTAGCACAACCCGATCCCCTTTCTCGCGCAGGCCACTCCGAATCAACTGGTGGCGGCGCAACTCCCCAGCCGACGGGTCCACCTCCGCCATGTTCTACACCGCCGCGTGCCTCCCAGCCGGTCGCGTCCCGGTCGCCTCCTCCTCCGGCCCTGTCCGTCCGCGGCGCATCCCGGCCCCATCCAGCACGGCCGCATCCACTCGTCGGCCACCACTGCCACGCCGCTCTGCCTACCAGCACCGCTCAGCGAGGATGCCGAGGTAGTGCAAGGTGGTGACACGGACGCCGGTGAGGCCCTCGGTCTTGAAGGCCTGGGCGAGGCGGCGCATGGCGGGGAGGAGGGAGGTGATGAGGGAGGCGGAGGTGGAGAAGAGAATCTCATTGCCGGCGAGGAGGAGGGTGACGTTGGTGGTGGGGACGTAGGGGGAGAGGTTGGCGCGGATCCAGGAGTAGGCGGCGTCGAGGCCGGTGGCCTTGTCGGCGAGGGCGGGGAGGGCGGAGTTGGGGAGGGAGACGGCAAGGGAGGCGGAGATGAAGGTGGGGTTGGCGTCGAAGAGCTTGACGCGGTCGATGGTGGTCTTGGAGGGGAGGAAGGCGGCGGCGGCAAGCAGGAGGAGGAGGAGGAGGAGGAGGCCGGAACCGAGGACGAGCGAGAAGGAGAGCGGGGAGCACCTGGCGGGGCGGTTCGCCGCGTAGGAGAGGCAAAGCGAGGGGAGGGCCGGGGCGTTCGTGGCAAGGGAGACGCGGAGGTCGGCGGGGGTCGTCGGCCGTAAGCGAGGCGACGGCGGGCACGGAGAAGAGCACGACGGGGAGCTTGGCGCGGAGGGAAGGGACCGACAGCGGCGGGGACCGAGGGGAGGGACCAGCGGCGATGTCAAGGAGGCAGCGGCGGTGGAGTTGGGCTAGGGTGGCCGATGCCCCCTGGCCCTTTTGTATTTGTATTTGTTATTATTATTTTCTTTAATTTTAGTTTAAACAAGTATTTTTATGTATATTTATTCTTTTCTGTAAATTTAGTTTAAGCAAGAATTTGTATTCTATTTGTATTTGTAATTTTTTTCAGGTTGATTTTAGGGGCATTTCAGATAATTTTTTCATATACAGCCAACAGCCACAATCCAACCAAACACGCACAGTCACAGACTCACGTGCCAACAGCCACAACCGCTATTCCAAACAGCCAGTTAACGGCCGCTTTTCCAACAGTCACAGCTCAACCAAACAGGGCCTTAGTTTAGCAATTTGTGCAAGGGAAATTAGCATTTAGACTATGCGAACAACACTTATTTTTTTATTCTAAAAAAGAAATTTATTTTTTCTTCTAAATTCTATATATATGAGTGATATGATAATTATTTTGTACGATCAGACCTTGTTTTAATCAATGCAAAGTGTTCTTGCCCAACCTCGACTGGGGAATACATCCAGTTATATCGGCTTTAAGGTGCTCCAGCCATGAAAAAATGGTGCAAATGTTCACAGAAAGAACAATCGAATTTCAATGGAACTGAGCATTATCTTTTTCCTTTTTATTTCAGTTTCCTTTTCCTTTTCCTTTTCATTTGATATTTTTGGTTTCTTAATGCATAGATTGAATTTGAGAATTTGTGATATGATGCATTGTATTGTATTAATGCTATCAATATTTTTGAGATTTTGTCCTGATCATTCGGGCCAATTTTCATGTCTGAGTACCGGTACCACAAGGGTGGTAGCACTGGTGTTCTCCATGGACTTGACGCAAGCCACATCTATTTTCTAAGATGTGAAGTTCGAGAAAAGGGATTTTGGACATATGGGCTGAGATTCACTTGCTCAAATATAACCGTAAATGACACTTCCCCCTAAAATTGACTACTAATTTAAAATTGGAAATCTCATTATTAATTTGAACTACTGAATTTCTTTTTCGAATAATAGAACTGCTGAAACCATTGTGTACAGTATACCATAATTCACCTATATTCTTCCATGCACAACTTGACATGCATAACTACTGATAGTTTCTTGCTTGACAACAGCCACTTGGATATAAATCAGGCCGAATATTGGAACTTGAAGTCAAATCAACTCCAATCAGATGACTAGCTATATAGAGTTAGGACAATTCTTCCATGCTGTTCCAATTGGCTTCTTCTGAAGATTGATGGAAGACAAGAAAAATGCCATCTCTAATTAAATGGTGTAGTTCATACCCTTGCATTTACATTAGGAGACCATGGTGATATCTAAACAAAGGTGGTTGGGGTTCGTTGCATTTACATTAGGAGACCAAGGAGCATCCACAAGACTAATGGTCTCCATCTTGCCACCACAGTGTGATTATACCTTTGCCAAGCACGTGATAGGTGTTGAAAAGGCTGTGCACTCCTCAAGCAGAAAAGATCCTTGCTGGCTAGGGTTGATGATATTTGATTCTGGCTAATAAGTGTTGGATTAGTAATGGTGCTATAAAGTCGTTAACCACGGTGGTATTAGGTTCTGATTGTGCTGATTAGTTTTGTGTTGTCTAGGTTTAATTATGTTGTCATGTTTAAGTGGAGGGAACAAAGATCAAACATGGAAGGTAAAGAGGAAAAGATTTCAAGGAGAGAAGGGAATATCTAGATTCGAGAATAACATAAATTTTCATTCCTTCTGACTTTGTTACTCAGGCAAGAAAACAACGTAAGTTACATACATTGGCATCTATATATGTGATGTAATTCCCCTAGAGTGATTGTGTGCTATATTGTTTTTGGCCAGACTCTTTTTCCCACAAACTATTACTCCTCGTGTCACAATGTTTTTCTTTACTACTTCTGTGTCAAAATGTAAGTCATTTTAGATATTAACACGGTTCGCAAGATAACACTTTGATCATCAATTTCTATGAAAATATGTTGTCTCCAATAAAACTAAATATACATTATGAAACTATATTTCATGACGAATTTAATAAATATCAATTTTAGTATTATTGATGTTGGTAACTTCTTCTATACTAATAGTCAAATCTAACTTTTTTTGACTTCGACAGATACTAAAATGACCTATACTGCGACATTTCCCTAGAGTACAAAATGGACACCTTATATTCATTGATTTTTCTATAGAAAAAGCCCTCATGCAAAAGAGAACAACCAATAATAGTGCACAAAACATGTGGCACAGCTTAGCTACTGCCCACTTGAGCAAGTAAAGAAACGTAGCACAGCTTTAAGACGGGCACAAGACTCCTTCCTATATACATAACCTATATCTTGTAGAGTTTTATGCCCGTACATCACAGATTTCCAAATCTCAACACTAAAAAGAATGATCATATATGTCTAAGCTACGGTAAGGGTGTATCCCCTCCAAATAGTGTTTCTGCAGTGATTATTGAGTCAGTTGCCTCCAGCGTACCCCCACCACATCCAAGCTTGTGGTGTGATCGTGGTTGCCCCCCTACCTACCTTCCCCTCGCCGTCCCCTTCAGCTACCTAGCTTATATCTTTCTCCTCACCCATACCTAGCTTATATCTTTCTCCTCACCCATTGCAACCTTGCGGTATCGGGATTACAGGCTCCTCTAACTTTATATTCTTACCAGCGGTTGGCGTTTCATGCTAGGTACGTAGATAGCTGGATTTGAAGCTCCCTACTCCGTTTGTGCCAGGAGAGTGTCTTGGTCCTCTTGGAGGCCCTTCTTCACCTCGCATTGTCCACGATAGTTGGCAAAGCGTCCGCCATATTAAGATCTAGATGTGCGAAGCATGGAAGATAACTGTTGGTGAGTTTACTGTTGTTTCTCGACAAGGATGTCACCTACAAGACTAGAATGTCTGAAAATGTTACCTCAATGTTCTCACCGTGTTATGTACGAAAGGACTAATATGTAATTTTTTGTTTAATCAATGCCATTGAAGTAATAATTGGGTTTCACTGAATTTTGCAATGTAATCTAGAAGCTTCTATGCCTTCTTTCATCTATTTTCCTTAGGGAAACAGAAGATCATACATTTCTTTTAATATTGAGGTTTCTAGAACATTTGTTTCCCTAGCACATATAGAATTCATAGACAATGATAACCGGGACCATCTTATTGTCGTTAGCAATTGAGGCATCCTAGTTTACATTAAACTATAGGACATTTCTGCCAAACTGCTCTGCTCTCGCGATGATCATATCCACAAAAGAGTAAAGAAGCCCAGGACGAACACTATTCTATCATAGATAAACTTAGCTTATGTGAATAAATTTAACACTTCCAAATCAAGCAGATAAAAAAATAGCAGGATGCTTGGGACACATCACGAATGGTTAATACATGGTTTGAGCTAATCATGGATGGTGTGTTGGCTTGAATGATTGGCACCAAAGCGCACAGATCCTAGCCGTGCATCCGTGGTGGTCTTTCATTGCAACAGCATTGCCACTTTTATATGGCACAGCCTGTACCGGATGAGCACCTATGCATGCCTGCCTTCCACATACACACCAGGCCGACATCTCCCCAATTATTCGTTGCACAAATCGAATAGGGGTAGGGTAGTAGGAGTGTAAGAGTAAGATTCTGGCTCAGATCCCGAGCTTAGATCATTGGTGGAAATTGCCAGAGGTACACCGGATTGTGAGAGAAACTAATGGTTTTGTTGGTGTGGAACTAGTCCGCTAACACCGTGATGTGTAGAGAGTGTTTTACATGATTTATTACTGGTATAATATAATCGCACAATGATAATTCAATTATGATTGCTTTTGAAAGATAGATATACAAAATATAGTAATTAAATTATGGATATAAACACTAGAATACTTGAATTTGTAATGCGCTCAACATGTAAAGCACAGTAGAATGTTATAACCAATTTTTCTATGTTATTTCTAGAGTTAGATGCATGATATAGTAAAACATAATTATGTACAAAGTTGTAAAAACAATGAGGACAACTAACAAACACCTCTAATTCTGCACCACAATCCACAACTACGTCTGAAACACATTATTTTTCAGCATAATAGCCACCATAGTAGTGCAATACAAAAGCTCTCTGAATATTACATCCATAGTAACTATGTGTAACCATCGTATGTGATGTCTCTACAAATTGTCGAGCAACACGTTTTTCATGCTACACTAGAGTAGAATTTGTATCACGGTATCAGCACATAGCACTTAGGAGCTCTAAAATTACATAGACAATTCATGCCATCTAGTTTGTGTGTTCACCTAGCATAAATCCCTCTGCATTCCAATCATTCACTCCAGGTCCAAGCACAAGCACACGTCAACACTTGTTCAGCACAGAGGCATAGTCCTTCCAAGAAAAAGAAAAATAAAATACTAATTAAGCACAGAGGCAGAGATATATAAATCACCAGCCCCCTACTACACCAACACATCAACATCTCAAGCTCCCTCCTGCTCCCAAGATCACAGAACACAGGAATCACAGGAGACGCATCGCTACACATCACGAAATGAAGAAGCCATCGACGCTTATGCGGTCGCTCTCCACGCGCCTCTCCTCGCGGCTCGCGCCGTCGCCGGCGGTGGCCCCATGGCCACCGGTGCTCTCCGCCTACGACCGCTGGCTGGCCGCCGAGCTCGACGAGCTCCGCGCCGACCCGCTCGTCCCGTGCACCAGAGCCGCCTGGCTCGGCCGCGCCATCGGCCTCGCCGTTGCCGCACAGAGAAGGCTCGTCGCGTCGGCGATGGCGGCACCTGTTCCCGGCGCCGGCGTTGATCGCAAGACCACCGACGAGTGCGTCGAGGACACGGCCGAGCTGCTCGACGCGTGCGCCGGACTCAGGGACCGGCTCGACCTGATCAGGAGCTACGTTACCTCCATGCGCATCGCGCTGCACTGGCTCGAAGGCCGTGGCGGGGCGGTCGCGCGGCCCCGCGCGGTCGCGGCCTTCGCGGAGTGCGAGGCCGTGGAGCGGCGGTGCGGCGCCGAGCTCGCCAAGTGCGGGTCCAACCTCCGCAAGCTCGGCGAGAGGGCGCTGCACACCAAGCAGCATTCCGGAGGCAGGGCGCAGTGCGAGGAGTCCCTCGCCGGCGCGCGCGCGGCGGCGCTGCTCGCCGTGGGAGCTCTCGGCGCGGCGCTATCGTTCCGGCCGCGCCGCGCCGTGCCCGGCATCGCGCACGCCGGCGGCGGCAAGGGCGGAGCAGCGCCGTGGGAGTGCACGCTCCAGGAGGTGCAGAAGCACGTCAAGGAGGAGTACGAGCGCCGCAGAAAAGAGGGCGTGCCGTGCATGGCCGAGCTCGAGGCCGCGGCGGCCGACGGGCGCGCGGTGAAATGTGCCCTGGCCACGGGCGGCCGGCATTTCCCGGAGACAGTGGCGGCGGCGGCGAGGAGGAGGTGCGACGAGCTCGATGAGAAGGTGTCTGTGCTCGACGAGAGGATCGGCGAGTTGCATAGGGAGCTCATAGGCGTTAGAATGGTGCTCTTGGAGTGGTCACAGAGAGCAAGAGGGCACGAGGTGCTTAGGTTGTGAAGGATTAGAGAACCACACAGAAATGCTCATAGAATTCGATGTAAATATGGATTCTGAGAGAAATTTTTGCTCTCATTTTTCAATCCAAACTCTTAGCAGATAGAGACTAATTGTTCTTATACAAACAGTGAGCACATTGAGGCCATGAATCTACCAAAATACAAACACTGAGCAGCTCTCAAAGCACATAACCACGGCTCTAGGATTTTGACCGAAACGGTCATTTTGGTGGGCCCCGGGAAATAACATATCAGAAAAAAAAACTGAATTCGAAAATGGGCTAACTTAGCTAGTAAACGTTTACCTAAGACCATTACTATTAGCATCAGGTAAACATTCCATAGACTAGGTAAACATTACTTAGACGACTACTAGTGTATAGTTTCTTTCCTTTTTTCTTTTTTTTTCCACCAGATTTTGTTGGTGTTTTCTACTATTTTTGTCTGTTCTTTCCTCCCTTTTTTCGCTGTGTTTTCCGTTATTTTACCTTCACGTTTTTTTGTTGGTTTTTGAATGACCTTTTTCGGACCCACCGATCACCGCCAAACATCATCCGTGGAGTTTCATCAATCCAGAGTTTCTATTGAGATAATAACTTTAAGTGTAG
The DNA here is from genome assembly GCA_019208055.1 of Stipa capillata. Lineage (NCBI taxonomy): Eukaryota > Viridiplantae > Streptophyta > Magnoliopsida > Poales > Poaceae > Stipa > Stipa capillata. The sequence goes on from JAGXJF010004701.1 coordinate 124,624, forward strand.
CCAAGCTTTACCCCCATTATAGTGCACAACTATGAGAGGGATATTTCGAGTCTTTCAAGACTTAGTTCCACTACACCTCTAAGTGTTAAGCCTATTTGGTTACAACATCTAGACATAATACCTCATTTTTGGAGTTATTGAATCCCAAGTTATTCAATACTTGATAATTAAATTAACAATATATATCCCACCATTCACTTTTGTTTGGCAATTATCCTCCTTCAATCCTTATCTCCAATTCTGTTAAATCACTTTAACTAGGAACGAGAACTCATACCTACCTGTTATAGACTCTGATTAGCTAGCTACCTATTAGTCGTTACTTGTTTTGATCGGCAACCCCCCTTATCTAGTGATCATTCCTCTATTCTATTATCTTATTACCTAGAAACGTCCGTCCATGAGAACTGGAGGTTGGATATATATATACGATATATTGATAATCTAATATCTCTGCTCAAACCTATTTGCTTCTCGTGGATTGGTAACACCTGAATACTTCCAAGGTGAAATGCTACAATTGCTTTTCCGTGTGCTTGTGGATATAAATATCTATAGGCCATAAGAATAACTAACAATTGGTTTGCCTCAATCTTGCCATGAAGGGAAGCTTGGGGATATTAGGACCGTTGGAAAGAAATATATCAATTATTAACAGAAGGTTCATGATCAAGCTCATTTCACTGTCTTGCAGCATATGGATGTAGCGGGCCCGTACATCAACTAGCAGAAGCCCAAGCTATGGAAGGATGATCTGAAAGCGATAGATACTTGGGTTATGAAAGAGTGAAACTGTCAGTTTAATAGATGGTTATATAAATAACCTCACGGCGTATCATTGGGTGACCCTATGCTCACATGGTTGGCAGAAGGACTATCATTTTCAGTTGTGATATGGCAAGGGATGGAGATAGATGGGTACACATTTTATACGAGAGATCAGGATCAGAAGAGTACAAATAAGAACAATAGTGTCCGCATAGATGCTCAAGATACAGCTGAGAAGAAGAGCTCGTATTATGGGTACATAGAGGAGATTTGGGAGCTGAACTACGTAAAGTTTAAGATTCCCCTACTTCGATGTCATTGGGTCAACCTCTCCTAGGTGAAAGTTGATGAGTACGGTTTCATGATGATCGACCTCACAAGTACTGTATATAAGATGAACCATTTTTGCTAACAAATCAAATTGATCAGATCATCTATGTAACCGACCCTCCAAATAAGAGGTAGCACATAATTATGCACCCGAAAAGGAGCATTGTTGGAATTGAGGATCAATACAATCAATTTGATGAGATACCTTTCTTGAGATGACATAATAATCGAGGAAGAATCAAGTGAGAATGAAGCTATTGATGTACGTGACGATAATCATGAAGGACTCAGGGCTGTCGAATAGTAGAAGCATGTTTAGTATGCAATTATGTGAATTTCATAATTTGATGTATAATATTTATTTATATGGATTTCATAATGTGATATTTAATATGTATTAATATGGATTTCATAATTGGACTAATCATGTGAATTACGAAACTAAAATAAACCATTAAATTTTACTAGATATCACTATAAAATTATAGAAAAACAACTAAATTTTGAGAGGAAGCATTCAAAATTATGAAATTAAAATATGAAACCATTCAATCTATAGTGAAATCATTCAAAATTATGAGAGAAAACATTCAAAGTTTTACAATTGAGAAAAAGACCATTTAATAGGTTGAGAGTTATTAATAAATATATTCAATTATGGAAATTGATATTGCAAACAGTTTTCAGTAAGAACCGCGTGCAATAACACATCTATATATACTTTATAGGGTTTTTTTGGCTTCGTTTATTCCAAACAGGTGTCAAGTCTCGAGCCCTAGTGGCCGCCCTTGCCCGAGCCCTTGCCATCATCGTCGCTCGAGCCCTCACGAACACCAGCAGGCTATCTGTGCACCTCACCGCCGTTGTCGCCCGCACCGCCTCCACCTAATTGCCACCATCATCCTTGATCGAAGCTGCGTGCTTCTCCTTGCTGACAACCACGCGCTCCTCCTTGCTAACGACAATGCACGCTCCTCCTCCACCGTCGCGTCCTCCTTCGACGATGGCTGCCCATCCTCCTCGATGGCCTCGACCACCGCCAGACTCCTCCACCGATGTGTGTTCCTCCTCGACACCCTCAGCCGCCAGCCCACCTTCGCCCTCACTGTCGATGGTCGCCCTCGCTTTCACCGTCAACAGTCGGAACATCTCCCCGAGTCATCGCCTCCTCCCTAAGCTTCTTCTACTCAGTTTCTCTCTCTGTGAGCCTGAACCCCAAATCCAAATCTCTATCCCTTGGGCAACATATGACATTCTCTATGAATTGATGGATAAAATGGATGCACGAGTGTATGATTGAACTCAGGGATATAATTGTACTCATCAATTTCCTTGATTTGTGCTTATATTGATAAAATGCAGAGCTATATTTAGTAGTATTCAAGCTTCAATTAGGTATTTAAACTTGAATTATATCTGAGTGATCAAAGATTAGTGTCAGTAAAACTTGATGTAATTAATAAATTAAATGTACCTTTTCTGCTATTTGTTAAGCATTATTCATTGCAGAATTGTTACATTTTAGTTTTATGAGGTCATATTCATATAGCATGTGTAGATTTGGTGAGGAGAGATATTTTACCTTATGCTTAATGCTTTTCTTTAATGCGCATTTTCTTATAACAATTTTGAGCATATTTGCAAGAATTCAACAGCTAATTGTGGGAGCAGCTGGCCTAGTTGCTGTAACACGTGGTCGTATGGTCGATATTAATATAACTAGGCAATCAAACTTGAGGACTGTCAATCACTCCGATGACATAAATTCCTCAATCAACATAGGATGACAAGGCCAAAAGTGCAACGGCAAAGGAGCTCGTGGCCAAGAACACCTTCCATCACAGTCTCCGCAGCTCTAGGTACATGCCTAAGGTGGAAAAATAGATAGAGGAGGAGGAGCGGCATACCTTAGTGACCTATCCCCCGCTATTTCTCAACATAGTTAGACGGCATGCCCTTAATTCATTATACGCGAGAAGGGATTTAGGCGCCACTTCTTCTGACGCCACCTCCTTTGAAGCCCCGCAATCCAGAAAGTCTATACAAGATTGGTAAGATGTTGATTACCTATATTGTTTATAATATTTCCTTAACTTGTAACTTGTTGGGCTCTTTCAGAAAGAGCTATCTACACAACCCTCCCCTTGTGAATTCAAAAGGTAGACGGATATACTATCCACGGCCATTGAGATAATGAAGCACCTAGGTCACACGAGGAGAACAAGTGTTTATGCTACTTTGAGAGATGGATTCCTAGAGGATCTACATCGATACAAGAATAAGAGCATGGCAAAAGCCAAATGCGAAGCAAGAGAAACAACTGAGGTGGCCAAATCACCAATAGGGTGGAAGTGAGGGTCAATGGTCGTATAAGAGCCCTTGAGATTCTAGTGGCCATGGGCTCGTGAGGCGTCATTCATTTGCAAACTAGCCCCCTGCTAACCAAAGAAGTAGTCAAGCCTCCACCCCTAATGTGGACCTTGAACACGACATCACATATCCTATTGATGAGATCCTGGTAAAATATATGTCTCTTTAATGCTCCACTTACAATACCCTTGCAAGCTATATGTAGCTAAGTATTATATTGCTTGTTGTTTGTTACCTTTAAGGATTCAACATGGTGCAAGCTATTGGTGAGGCTTTTGGATGACGAACCCTTAGAGGTTGCAACTAGGATGACATATCCATCCAATGAAGGCGACCTCATGCACGGTGTGTGAATAGTGCGGGGAACACGAAAGTCACCGTGGACAGTGAATATGACACATGCAAAACTATCAAATTGAAGTTTCCCTTGAATAACAAGATCACGAGACTAGGGTAAAAAGAAGGAACACTCATCCAGTGGCTCAAGAAGGACGTAGTCTTGGAGGACCAGTGCCCTCGTATCGACCCGGCTGAACCATAAGAGCTAGCACTACCTGTGCTCCTAGAGCCAACTATTGCACCAAATGACGCCACCGGGGTGGCTACTCAGGAACGACATTGTGTGCATCTGAGGTTCCAACTAAGGCTCATTTGTCTTCCTCGAAGGTGTCCAAGCTGGCCGCTAAAAGAAAGCAAGGTGCCAAGTCCAAGCCCAAGGAACTTAAGCCCCCACACCTTTACATTGAGTCGGAGTTTAAATTGGCACCATTGATCAAATGATACGTTCCAAGAGAGCCATGGGTCAAATCGCTAGAGAGACTCAAAAGCATCGAATGGTATAGCCGTGAATTGCACATGTACTACCTGAAAGAGGTCAAGAAGCCGCTAAGAGAACTGATCACGACTATCAAGTTGGAGTTCACTAAGGACTATTTCCACCACCACTTCGAGAATTGCCAATTCTTTGTGAACTTCATGGACTTATGGAAACTCTACAACCTCCGGTCCCTAGAAGTATCACTTATCAGATGCTATATACTATGTCTACAATCACAGTGTACATTCGTGTTATACAGACTAATTTCCCATATATGTAACTCATAGTTTTTTGTATGTATAGATTGATAATTGAGCAATGTAGAAGGAAACAAATAAAGGTAGGTTCCTTGACCCACATGTGGTCTCGGCATACAAGATCAAAAAGAATAAAGACTTCGTCATATTCAACAAGATAAGAATTTTATACTTTTCCTGTGCAACCAGCAGTAAATACTGCACTGGCTAGTTCATGTGTAGCAATACCATTGTGGCTGTTTTACTGAGAAACAACATGTCTTGTGTATAGTAATGTGTTGCAGTAACAAAGGTGTGGTTATGATTTCTCTTCACATTTTTTATACTTCGGTACATAATTGAATTTAAAAAACGCTTTTGCTAATTCTTAGTTGCATGAAATTTTTGTAATTTTAATCATCTAAAATTACATATTACTTAGCCTAAAATTATAGTTCTAAAGATGTGCAATTTTAGTAAAAATTTACTATAATTTTTGGTTTGTAGGTTATACTAGAGTGAAGTGAGGATGATAATCCAAATGCTTAGAAAAATGACTGAAAGTTAAGAAAATTTTAGACAACTGAGAAATAGACACTCCTATATTAAAAAGATGCTATAGATCTATAGCTTGATTTTTGTTCCCTGTAGAACTTGATCAACTTTTTTTACAACTTCGTACATAATTGGATTTTTAAAAACCATACTTCGGATAGCCAAATTGGTTGCCTTTCACTGTGCTTAACATGTTGATCACATCACAAATACAAGGATCTGGGTTTTCACCACTGACCCAGGCTTGGGATCTGAGCTAGATTATTCCTGCTGCTAGACCCCTACTCTACCCCTACTCGACCGACTGTGCAACAAATAATTGGCGAGGTTTCATGAGAGACCGGGTGTATGTGGAAGGCATGTATGCAGAGGTGTGCATCCCGTACAGGCTGTGACACATAAAAGTAGACATGCTGTTGCAATGAGAGACCGCCACGGATGCACGGCCAAGATCTGTACGATTTGGTACCAATCGTTCGTGTCCGCACCATCCATGATTAGATCAAACCATGCAGTAACCAACAGCGTTTGCTATTTTATTGGTTAGATAAATTAATGTTCTAAGATGAAATAAAAAAGGTTGGTCATGAGCCTCTTTATCCTTGTTTGAGGATAGGATCATAGCCAGGACACAGCTGTTTGGCAGAAATGCTATGTAGCTTTGTGTAAATTAACTAGGCTGCATCAGTTGCTAGCCACAATCAGATGATCTCTGTTTTTATTGTGAGAGTTCTATATGTGACAGGCAAACCTGGAAACTTCTATACATAAAGAGCAATATATATGACCATTGGCTTATGTGCATTGAGATTTGGAAAATCTGTCTATATGGGCATGCAGTTCTACAACACATAGGGAATGCATTATGTATATTTATGTTATAGGACGGAGTCTTGTGATTGTGTCTTAAAGCCATGACACTTTTCTTTACTTGTGCAAGTAGTACGTAGCTAATCTGCACCTCATGTTTTTGTGCACTGTTATTGGTGTCCTGTTTCGCAAGAAGCTTCCAAGAAATAAATGAATTTAAGGTGTCCAGTTTGTGAAAAAATTGGCAAAGTTATCTCTCTATTTTTGCCTTGTGAAAACAGACAAGAAGGGAACGATGTATAACACAATCACTCTTCAGTGGGATACACTTCACATAGAGTCCAATGGCATGCATGTAACTTTCATTATTTTCCTACAATGTTTGCCATAAACACAGTCAAGAAAATAAAAACTTATGTTGTTCCAGAATCTAGATTTTCTCTTCTCTCCTTGAAACCACTTCCTCCTATAAGTCTTAACCTTCCATGTTTGATCTTTGTTCCCTCCACTCGGACATGACATTCATAATTAAACCTAGACAAACACAACGCTAATCAGCACAATCAGGACCTAATAGCACCGCAGTTAACTTAATGACTTCCTGGCACCATTTCTAATCCAAGACTATCTAAACTAGAATCTAATATCATCAAGCCTAGCCAGCAAGGATCTTTTTGCTTGAGTGCACAGCCTTTTCAACATCTATCATATGCTTGGCAAAGAAAGAATCACATTGCGGTGGCAAGATGGAGACTTGTGGGTGCTCTCTCTGTCTCCTAATGCAAATGCAACAGACCCCAACCACCTTTGTTTAGATCTCATCTTGGTCTCCTAGTGTATATGCAAGGGTATGAGGGATCGTTGAACTGAAATTATTAATGTGATCCATTTGTTGATATGGCACCAACATTTGCGAGTGGTACTCGACATGAACACGTATATCTGCAAGAATTACACCATTCAGAAATGGAATTTTTCGCGTGTTTCATTATTTCTTCAGAAGAAGCCAACTGGAATAGCATGGAAGAATTGTCCTAACTCTATGTAACAGCTGGAATAGCTAGTCATCTAATTGGAATTGATTTGACTTCAAGTCCCGATATTGGGCCAGTTGGAGTCCCGATATTGGGCCAGTTATATCCAAGTGGCTGCTGTCAAGTAGATGTTATCAGTAGTTATGCATGTCAAGTTGTGCATGTAAGATTAAATAGAGATTTAATTATGGGTATATTGTATTCCATCAAGGTTTCAGCAGTTACTTTTTGTTCGAAAAAGAAATTCAGTAATTCAAAACAATCATGAAATTTCCAGTTTTAAATTAAGGTTGCCGATGTTAATTAGGGGAAATTAGTGGTCGTGGTGTAGTTTGAGCAACTGAACCTCTGCCCATATGGCCAAAATCCAGTTCTTTTCTTAGAACCTCACATTCTACAAAATAGTTGTGGCTCACCTCAATTCGTTGTCCCAACAAACCACAAAGAAGAATTCATGTCATCTCGAGCAGAATCCAGAATTTTCGTGTGGACGGAGACCGCCAGGAAATAAATTTTCCGTGGGTTACAAAATTGACCGGAAAATTAGTATTTCCCTGATGGTCCTGCCCCAACCCACGTGTATTTCTCTGATGTTTTTTTCTTACCAAACTCACAGGAAAATAAATATTCCTGATTACACCAACCCACGGGAAAAATGACTTATACTTCTGACGGCCTGATGAACTGACGCTATCTCGCAACGACTCTAACCATCTAATGCCTCATGAAATTCTTTACCATCACCATGCATGACACCTATATGCCATGTTTAGTTGTTTACCCACCCAGAGCAGGACTAACAGCTAGCATTGTAGCGACAGCATCCGACCACCGGCGAATAAAAGTAGATATAACTAAAATCGACAGTATCCAACCGCAACAATGTGGCAAATGAAATCTAACCGCGATACTATTGCTGCTAGCTGCTGCGCACATGGAGCATGGCCGGGCTGGCCGCTTAAATTTCTGGTGGTAGGACCTTAATTTGGTACTGCTGGGAGAAAGGCAGAAATGGCAGAATGGTTTTGGAGGCATTGAACTATGTAACTATGCAGGTAACCCGTAAGGTGCAGCGGTAATTTTAAGTAATACGTTCACTCTGAATCTAGTATAATGAAACATGGAAAAGATACTAGAAATAAGTATAAAAGAAATGCTATTATATGCAGTCTTATTCTAGTTTTTTAAGGACAAGTCTCTATTACACGAAAAATATATTTTGATTGTACATAAAAATGTTTCTATTGTACGATTTCTTTTCATCGCACAAAACTTGTTACATGAAAAAATCTCAAAAAAATAATATTTATATAATGTAATTTTTATATTACATATGTGAAAAACTAATATTACCATAATTGGATTCTTATGTTTCTACGGTAGTTCGGTCCTATGCTAGGGTTGAACTACCAACTAATTTCCCTAAGCTAAAGTGTACTAGCTGGTTCCTAGGAGACGTGCCGGCAAGCTGGAGGTTTGACTGATGCCTAAGACTGTTTAAGCATGTCAAATTTTTGGCGAACTTGTGGCAAAAAAAATAATGGACCTATGACGTCTTAGCCAACATTGCCACAACTCTATGTGTCTATGAGGCGTGGGGCCTAGCAGAGAAAAAGTTTGTCATGCCTTAGCTTTAGGGGCGAATCTAGTGTGTTAGCATCGGGTTCAAGTGAACCTAACAAACTTTGGCAATCTCTATACAAAATCAAGGATTGATGGAGCTAAGCTTATCGTGCATAGGGCTGACCACTATGCAGTGAAGATGACTCCTATGGTCTCCACTCGTAGCTTCGCTCCTGCTTAGCTGTGGCTAAATTGGCTAAGAAAAGTATGTCTAGCAAAAATCTAGGATTTCTAATGTAATGGACAGAACTATTTTGGAATGATGTGGCATGACGTGACAAGAGACTTCAAGCATTAACGCAGTTCGCAGGTATAACTTGCATAAATGCATACGATTTGTTTCTACGAAGCAACGGGGCATGAGACCCACCTGAACATCAATTAACATGCATAAAGCGACACAAACGGTGTTAGAAGATTTACAAACCCGGGGGATGGGCAGCCGAAATGGAAACCTCTCACAAATGATGTTGCACCAGTCCACAAGAGGCTCGACCGAGAGCCGGTGAGGGGCACGGACAGTTCAGGACCTTCTTTCGGGCGGTCCGTTTGGAACGCTTGAGACGGTCCGTTTGGAGGGCTCGGGATGGTCCGTTTGGACAGTCCAGTCGGAGTGTTCGGGACTTCTTGAGTAGATTCGGATCTTCTTCCTGACGGACCGTTTGGACGTTTCGGGACGGTCCATTTGGACGTTCCGGTCGGAGTGTTCAGGACTTCTTGAGTAGACCCGGACCTTCTTCCGGATGGACCGTTTGGACGGTTCGGTATGGTCAGTTTGAACGGACCGGTCGGAGGGTTCGGGACTCCTAGAGGTTATCCGGACCTTCTTCCGGACGGACCGTTTGGAGGGTTCGAGACGGACCATTTAGACGGTACGAGACGGTCCGGTCGGAGTGTTTGGGACTTCTTGAGTAGATCCGTATGTTCTTCCGGATGGACAGTTTGGACGGTTCGGCCAAGTCCGTTTGGATCGACCAGTCAGAGGGTTCAGGACTCCTAAAGGATATCCGGACCTTCTTCCAGACGGACTGTTTGGACGGTTCGGCAAGGTCCATTTGGATGGACCGGTCGGAGGGTTTGGTACACCTAGAGGATATCTGGACCTTCTTCCGGACGGACCGTTTGGACGGTCCGTTCGTAGTATTCGGGACTTCTTGAGTAGATTCGGACCTTCTTCCGAACGGACCGTTTTGACGGTTTGGCAAGGTCCGTTTGGATGGACCGGTCGGAGGGCTCGGTACTCCTAGAGGATATCTAGACCTTCTTCCGGACGTACTGTTTCGAGTGTTCGGGACGGTCCGTTTGGACAGTCCGGTCGGAGTGTTCGGGACTTCTTGAGTAGATTCGGACCTTCTTCCGGACCGTTTGGACGTTTCGAGACGGTCCGTTTGGATGGTCCGGTCAGAGTGTGCGGGACTTCTTGAGTAGACCCGGACCTCCTTCCGGATGGACTGTTTGGACGGTTCTGGACAGTCTGTTCGAAGGGACCGGTCGGAGGGTTCGGGACTCCTAGAGGATATACGGACCTTCTTCCGGACGGGCCGTTTTGATGGTTCGGCATGGTCCGTTTGGATGGACCGGTCGGAGTGATCAGTGCTCCTAAAGGATATCTGGACCTTCTTCCGGATGGACCGTTTGGTGTGTTCGGGACGGCCCGTTCGGACAGCCCGGTCATAGTGTTCGAGACTTTTTGAGTAGATTTGGACCTTCTTCTGGACGGACCGGTCGGAGGGTTCGGGACTCCTAGAGGATATCCGGGCCTTCTTTCGGGCGGTCCGTTTGGAGCGCTCGGGACGGTCCGTTTGGATGGCTCGGGACGGTCCGTTTGGATGGTCCGGTCGAAGTGTTCGGGACTTCTTGAGTAGATTCGGACCTTCTTCCTAACAGACCGTTTGGACGTTTCGGGGCGGTCCGTTTGGGCATTTCGGTTGGAGTGTTCGGGACTTCTTGAGTAGTCCCGGACCTTCTTCTGGATGGACCGTTTGGACGGTTTGGTACGGTCCGTTTGAACGGACCGGTCGGAGGGTTTGGGACTCCTAGAGGTTATTCGGACCTTCTTCTGGACGGACCGTTTGGATGGTTCGAGATGGACCGTTTGGAGGGTACGAGCTGGTCCGTTTGGACGGACCAGTCGGAGGGTTCGGGACTCCTAGAGGATATCCGGACCTTCTTCCGGACGGACCGTTTGGACGGTTTGGCTAGGTCCCTTTGGATAGACCGGTCGGAGGGTTCAGGACTCCTAGAGGATATCCGGACCTTCTTCTGAACGGACCGTTTGAACCGTTCGGCAAGGTCCGCTTGGAAGGACCGGTCGGATGGTTCGGGTGTCCTTGAGAATATCTGGACCATCTTCCGGACGGACTCTTTGGAGTGTTCAGGACGATCCGTTTGGACGGTCCGATCGGAGTGTTCGGGACTTCTTGAGTAGATTTGGATCTTCTTCCGAAACGTTTGGAGGGTTCGGGGCGGTTCGTTTGGATGGTCCGGTCGGAGTGTTCGGGATTTCTTGAGTAGATTCGGACCTTCTTTTGGACGCACTGTTTGGACGGTTCGGGATAGTCTGTTTGGACGGACCAGCCGGAGGGTTCGGGACACCAAGAGGATATATGGACCGGTCGGAGGGTTTGGTACACCTAGAGGATATCTGGACCTTCTTCTGGACGGACCGTTTGGAGCGTTCGGGACGGTCCGTTTGCAAGGTCCGGTCGGAGTGTTCGGGACTTCTTGAGTAGATTTAGACCATCTTCTGGACAGACCGTTTGGATGGTTCGGCAAGGTCCGTTTGGATGGACCGGTCGGAGGGTTCGGTAGTCCTAGAGGATATCCGAACCTTCCTCCGAACGGAACGTTTGGAGGGCTCGGGATAGTCCGTTTGGACGGTCCGGCCGGAGTGTTCAGGACTTCTAGGGGAGATCTGGACCTTCTTCCAGGCGGACCGTTTGGAGGGTTGAGGACGGTCCGTTTGGACGTTCTAGTTGGAGTGTTCGGGACTTCTAGAGGTGATCCGAACCATCATCCGGACGGACCATTCGGAGGGCTCGGGACGGTCGGTTTGGAGGGTTCGGGACGGTCGGTTTGGACGGTCCGGTCGGAGTATTCGGGACTTCTTGAGTAGATCTGGATGTTCTTCCGGACGGACCGTTTGGACGGTTTGACAAGGTCCGTTTGGATGGACCAGTCGGATGGTTCAGTACACCTAGAGGATATCCGGACCTTCTTCCGAACGGACCATTTGGACGGTTTGGCAAGGTCCATTTGGATGGACCGATCGGAGGGTTTGGTACACCTAGAGGATATTTGGACCTTCTTCCGGACGGACCGCTCGGAGGGTTCGGGATGGTCCGTTTGGAAGGTCCGGTCGGAGTGTTTGGGACTTTTGAGTAGATTCAGACCTTATTCCTGACAGACCGTTTGGACGTTTTAGCAAGGTCCGTTTGGATGGACCGGTCGCAGGGTTCGGGAGTCCTAGAGGATATCCTGACCTTCTTCCAAACAGAACGTTTGGAGGGCTCGGGACGGTCCGTTTGGACTATCCGGTCGGAGTGTTCTGGACTCCTAGATGATATCCGAACCTTCTTCCGGACGGACCGTTTGGAAGGTTCGGCATGGTCCGTTTGGATGGACCGGTCGGAGGGTTCGGGACTCCTAGAGGATATCCGGACCTTCTTCTGAATGGATCGTTTTGACGGTTCGGCAAGGCTCGTTTGGATGGACCGGTCGGAGGGTTTGGTACTCCTAGAGGATATCTGGATCTTCTTCCGAACGTACCGTTTCGACGATTCGTCAAGGTCCGTTTGGACGGTCCGGTCGGAGTGTTCGGGACTTCTTGAGTAGATTCGGACCTTCTTCTGGACCGTTTGGACGGCTCGAGACGGTCCATTTGGATGGTCCGGTCGGATTGTGCAGGACTTCTTGAGTAGACCCGGACATTCTTCCGGACGGACCGTTTGGACGGTTCGGGATGGTCTGTTTGAACGGACCGTTCGGAGGGTTCGGGACTCCTAGAGAATATCCGGACCTTCTTCCGGACGGGCCATTTTTATGGTTCGGCATGGTCCGTTTGGATGGACCGATCGGAGGGATCAGTGCTCCTAGAGGATATCTAGACCTTCGTCCGGACGGACCGTTTGGAGTGTTCGGGACGGTCCGTTTGGACGGCCCGGTCATAGTGTTCGGGACTTCGTGAGTCGATTCGGACCTTCTTCCGGATGGACCATTTGGACGGTTCGGGACGGTCCGTTTGGACAGACCGGTCGGAGGGTTCGGGACTCGTAGAGGATATCCGGACCTTCTTTCGGGCGGTCCATTTGGAGCGCTCGGGACGGTCCGTTTGGACGGACCGGTCGGAGGGTTTGGGACTCCTAGAGGTTATCCGGACGTTCTTCCGGACGGACCGTTTGGAGGGTTCAAGACGGACCGTTCGGACGGTTGGAGACGGTCCGTTTGGACGGACCGGTCGGAGGGTTCGGGACTCCTAGAGGATATCCAGACCTTCTTCCGGACGAGCCGTTTGGACGGTTTGGCAAGGTCCCTTTGGATGGACCGGTCAGAGGGTTCGGGAGTCCTAGAGGATATCCGGACTTTCTTCGGAACGGACCTGTTGGACGGTTCGGCAAGGCCCGCTTGGATGGACCGGTCAGAAGGTTCGGGTGTCCTAGAGGATATCTGGACCATCTTCCGGAAGGACTGTTTGGAGTGTTCATGACAATCCGTTGGGACGGTCTGGTCGGAGTGTTCGGGACTTCTTGAGTAGATTTGGATCTTCTTCCGGACCGTTTGGAGGGTTCGGGACGGTTCGTTAGGATGGTCCGGTTAAAGTATTCGGGACTTCTTGAGTAGATTCGGACCATCTTCTAGACGGACCGTTTGAATGGCAAGGTTCGTTTGGATGGACCGGTCAGAGGGTTCGGTAGTCCTAGAGGATATCCGAGCCTTCCTCCGAATGGAACGTTTGGAGGGCTCGGGACGGTCCGTTTGGACGGTTTGGTCGGAGTGTTGGGGACTTCTAGGGGAGATCCGGACCTTCTTCCAGGCGGACCATTTGGAGGGTTGAGGATGGTCCGTTTGGACGGTCTGGTCGGAGTGTTCAGGACTTCTAGAGGTGATCCGAACCATCATCCGGACGGATCATTCAGAGGGTTTGGGACGGTCGGTTTGGACGGTCCGGTCGGACTATTCGGGACTTCTTGAGTAGATCCAGATGTTCCTCCGGACGGACCGTTTGGACGGTTCGACAAGGTCCGTTTGGATCGACCGGTTGGAGGGTTCGAGACTCCTAGAGGATATTCGGACCTTCTTCCGGACGGACCATTTGGACGGTTCGGCAAGGTCCATGTGGATGGACGGGTCGGAGGGTTTGGTACACCTAGAGGATATCCGAACCTTCTTCCGGACGGACCATTTCGACGGTTCGCCAAGGTCCGTTTGGATGGACTGGTTGGGGGGTTTGGGACTCGTAGAGGATATCCGGACCTTCTTCCGGACGGACCGTTTGGACGGTTCGGCAAGGTCTGTTTGGATGGACCGGTTGGAGGGTTTGGTACACCTAGAGGATATCTGGACCTTAGACCTTATTCCTGATGGACCGTTTGGACGTTTCAGCAAGGTCTATTTGGATGGACCGGTCGGAGGGTTCGGGAGTCCTAGAGGATATCCTGACCATCTTCCAGACAGAACGTTTGGAGGGCTCAGGATGGTCCATTTGGACTGTCCGGTCGGAGTGTTCTAGACTCCTAGATGATATCCGGACCTTCTTCTAGACGGACCGTTTGGAAGGTTCGGCATGGTCCGTTTTGATGGACCGGTCGGAGGGTTCGGGACTCCTAGAGGTGTCGACGATCGGTGAACCCCCGAACTTACGGTATTCGTGGAAAGGTGATACTTGGGGGGTAAGGTCCTCTAGGGCACAAGGCCAAGAGATCTGATGTAATACCCATTTCGATTTCACGAGTTAGGTCATGCATTTATCCAGCATTCATGTCATCACCTCCGCACCAACACTTGCATAAACTTAAATGTGTAAAACTTATATTTTATAGAATACGTACATATCTCATCCTCGGTGGTTAGTTTTAGCAAACACCAATCAACTTATTTGGTTTATCAAACATCAACATTAGTAATAGTAGGTAGAGGAAATCAGTGACCCCCTTGATGGATCACCATGCAATTTCCCCTCTCCCAAAATTTCATCCAAATCCATCCTATCTTGCTAACTCAATTGAAGAATTAAAAGTCAAATTGCAAAAAGAGCTGAACTGTAAATTAAATGACTAGGCAATGTTCCTATGGATGAAAAGTTACAAAAATTTATAATTAGCCATGAATATGGGAACTCTAGTCACATATAAAATTTTGAAATTTTTGGAGATATTTAGGGCCTGGTTGTAGTTCAAGCCCCCTTTTTGGGCCAAATTTGAATTTTGAATTCAAAATCAGGTCAAACTAACTCCAAATGGTCTCAAAATTTTATGGTAGGTCCTATACTTAATTTTATACATTGTGTAAGAATTTCAAATATTTCTGAGTTAATTTAGGTGCCCATTTGAAAATAACAAAGGCTCTGTTTGGAATTTTAAAAGAAAAAGGTTTAGGATTCTCGGGCCAAGGCCTTTTGGGCTGCTTCCGACCGGCCCGCCAGCCCCCAAAAGCCGCCTTCCCCCTCTTGCCATTTTCCGCCTTCGCTGCGGGGAGGCGCCTCTGGCCCTTTTGCGCCACCTCCCTCTCCCGCCAGCTGGGGCCCCCTCGCTAGGCCCCGCCTCCCACGTCGCCGCCGCCGGTAGGCGAGGAAGGGTGGCGCTGCCACCGCAGCCCGTCCCGACCGGCCGCCCCCATTTAAAGCGCTGCTCAGACTGTCTGCTTTCCCCTTCCTCCCTCTCCCCACTCGAACCCTAGGCTCCTCCCCCTCTTCTCTCCGTCGCCGGATCTGACCCCGCCACCTTCTTCTCCGTCTCCGGCCGCTACTCCGACAAGCCCGCACGGCTGCTCCAGTGATCCTTCGGCTCCATTTTCTCCTCCCTGAGCTACCTCTTCTTCTCTCTAATCCCCTCTGCCTTTTTCCCCTTGTAGATCCGCGCCGGAGCAACCTCGCCGACGGCAAACGAAGCTCCTCGCCGCCGCCGGACGCTCCTAGCTCCGTCCCGAGCTCCTCAGCCTTCCCAAGTCGGTGCTTCATCTTCGGGGTGAGCCGCCGGCCTCTCCGTCACCTTTCCCCAACCCCGCCGTGTCCCGTGGCGCTCCCGGCTTCCTCCAGCGATGCTCCGACGTGAGCGCCGCCGCCCGAGCTCCTCCTTCGGCCAAGCCAGCGAGAGAGAGAGAGGAGTGAGAGAGAGGCGACGTGGCCTCCTCCCGTTGGCCACGAGTGCCCAGTCAGCACTGACCGTGGGTCCCCCATGTCAGTGAGGGTTAGTTTAGGGGTAGGGTTGGGTTAGATGTTGGGTGCACATAGCAATTTAGATTTCACAGAGAAAAGAACCCTATGGTTAGGGTTTTGCTCAATTCTCCGATAAATTTGTAAATGCTGTAACTTTTTACTCGTAGCTCCAATTTCAACAAACTTTATATTTTTGGAATCCTCATGAAATTATCTCCGACCTGATTCAGACACAAATTCAAAATCTGAAATTAAAATCCTGATTAATTTTGAGTGTTCATTAGTTCATTTCCCCTCGCGCGGTATTTTTCGAAAGTTCATAACTAGTTGTCTGTAGCTCGAAATTGAATAATTCCAGTTGCGTTAGACTCATGTTTCAGAGTATTTCTTCTCTATGAACACCTTAGGGCACTGCCATTTACTGTGAGTAATAATTTTTAACCCTAACTTGCAATCGAATGTAATTTGACATGCATGCATTGTTAGGACAACAACTTAATTTCTATAAATTCAAATTGACAAGTGTTTGCTGCAGTAGGTTTCTAGTATCTGTAAGTCGCATCGAAATACATATATAGCATTGTTCATCATGCATTCATGCTGGAGCTTATTGCTTTCTTTTGTCATTTCTTTTCCGGTCTTTCGTGTTGCCTACGATAGAACCCGAAGAGGAAGGACACCAAGCTTCCAATTCAGCTCAAGACCAGGACCCTTGTGACCAAGGCAAGCAGAGCTTGTTGCATACTTTTATTGTTATCTATATGTTTTATCCAAATACGCTTGTGTGCGGAATTGTTTGCTTGAATAGTTGATTGGAATTGAGCAAACTAGCATGTTTAGGCTATGTGGTGTGACCATGTCCAGCTGTGGTTGAGAGTTAACTTTGTTACCCTAACAACTTGAACTTGCTAAAGTGAGATGTGAGAGCCGAGGGTGTGCACGAGAGATACGGTTGTTATATTTTGGTGCCATGAATGCGACCCTCGATGTTTAGAAGTGTTTTTGTCACTATACCAACCTGAGGTAACTCTCACGTGCATCTCCCTTACCACCGCATGGACGTTAGCGGAATCGACGCTGGGGTATAGTTGAGGTAAGTCTCAGAGTCCCGTGGAGCCTTGCAACCTCCTAGGGAAATGCACTTGTTATACCCATGGTGGTCGTATTGCCGGTAATGGTCCGAGAGATTGATTAAAATGTTGTTGTGATGGATCAATGTTTAAATTGAGGTGTGGGCTGTCCCATTTGACTTGGAAATGACAAAGTGAGTGCTATTATGTTCGTGTATTGATATGCATGAAACCTAGACTGCTAGTTAACTTCCATGCTTTTCCTTGTACCGACAATGCTATGTCTCGTATTTGCGTATCTTGTTAGCTTGAGATGCATCATGTTTAATTGCTGCTATAGTATATACATGTGTAGGGCATTTAATCAAGCACGAATAAGTCTTGCAAGTACTTTGTACTAACCTAGGATATTCCTAGACTTTGCAGGTGAGCCAGTGGTCGCAGATTACTTCGACGATGCCTAATTGCTTGGTTTCTTTGGTCGGCGTTCGACTCATGGGATTTCTTTTGGCTTTTGGGCAGCGATTGATGCATCGCTGTGGATTTTGGTTTATTTATTCCGCTGTTGTATGATCCTTTCAGATTTGACTATGT
The DNA here is from genome assembly GCA_019208055.1 of Stipa capillata. Classification (NCBI taxonomy): domain Eukaryota; kingdom Viridiplantae; phylum Streptophyta; class Magnoliopsida; order Poales; family Poaceae; genus Stipa; species Stipa capillata. The sequence goes on from JAGXJF010004701.1 coordinate 142,203, forward strand.
TTCCGGTTATTACTGAATGATGTATTCATATAGTTCACCATGTGGACAGCTAGTACTATTATCATATCATAGTGGTTCGTGTGATGATATTCTTGCTGTCCAACATATGCCCCCACCTCCCGTCTGTCATGCGTATATGTTGAAATGGGGAGTGTGGTTGGATGCATATGGAGGTACTTGTTATTTTATTTCAATTCAAGTGAAGTGCAAAATGAATATACGGTCCATTGCCAAAGTGAGTCATACACGTTGTGGTGTATGTTTTGGAATCGTGATCCCTCAATCAGGCCATGGTGAGTCATACGCATTGTGTTGTATGCATGTCACATGGGGCGGGGGTGGGCCATAGTCCGTCATAGGTAGCGGCTATGGTCACCGTCTTCACTTGTTGTGAATTCCTTGAATCGAGTTAAAATGCCGGGTCCCTCACATCTAACAGCAAGGAAACACCCTTTTTATATAGGTTCAGGCCTCCCTCAGGATAATAACCCTACGTCCTATTCTTATATATTGATCGGAGAACACTTCTTACAATGGGGGTATATGTTAGTGGCTATCCTAGGCCTAATCGTAGACTAATCTGGCTAATTCCGCTATGCTCGGCTACTTCGAGGGGGCGGATCTTCTCGGAGGAATGGCTCTGGCTTCTGGATCTGCAAAGGCTTGCAAGGCTTCTAAGGCTTGTCCCTCCCCTATGGATGGCAGGTCCTTTTATAGGGGGTCAATCTAGTCGTACCGAACATGGACTGAGTCCTAGGCAAGACTCAAACCTCCTTAACCGTCGGGATCTTATCCCTAGTTTAAAGGGTATCTCTCCTCCTTACGAAGGGTTAGCTTATCATCCTGGGACCCCTCGTCGAGTACATGGTACACTTCGGTAATCCAGGGAAAACGCATACGGGTACTCCCCAATATACGGAATACTATACTATTCATCGTCAAGAGGATATCCGGACCTTCTTCCAAACGGACCATTTTGACGGTTCGGCAAGGTCCGTTTGGATGGACCGGTTGGAGGGTTTGGTACTCCTAGAGGATATCTGGACCTTCTTCCGGACGTACCGTTTCGAGTGTTTGGGACTGTCCGTTTGGACGGTCCGGTCGGAGTGTTCGGGACTTCTTGAGTAGATTCGGGCCTTCTTCCAGACCGTTTGGACGATTCGAGACGGTCCATTTGGATGGTCCGGTCGGAGTGTGCAGGACTTCTTGAGTAGACCCGGACCTTCTTCCGGACGGACCATTTGGATGGTTCAGGACGGTCTATTTGAACGGACCGGTCGGAGGGTACGGGACTCCTAGAGGATATCCGGACATTCTTCCTGACGGGCCGTTTTGACGGTTCGGCATGGTCCGTTTGGATGCACCGGTCGGAGGGATCAGTGCTCCTAGAGAATATCTGGACCTCCGCCCGGACGGACCGTTTGGAGTGTTCGGGACGGTCCATTTGGACAGCCCAGTCGTAGTGTTTGGGACTTCTTGAGTAGATTCAGACCTTCTTCTGGACGAACCGTTTGGACCGTTCGGGACAGACTGGTCGGAGGGTTCAGCACTCCTAGAGGATATCCGAACCTTCTTTCAGGCAGTCCGTTGGAGCGCTCGGGACGGTCCGTTTGGAGGGCTTGGGACGGTCCATTTGGACGGTCCGGTCGGAGTGTTCGGGACTTCTTTAGTAGATTTGGTCCTTCTTCCTGACGGACCGTCTGGACATTTCGGGACGGTCTGTTTGGACGTTTTGGGACGGTCCGTTTGGATGTTCCGGTCAGAGTGTTCGGGACTTCTTGAGTAGACCCGGACCTTCTTCCGGTTGTACCGTTTGGACGGTTCGGACGGTTCGGGACTCCTAGAGGTTATCCGGACCTTCTTTCGGACGGACCGTTTGGAGGCTTCGAGACGGACTGTTTGGACGGTTGGAGACGGTCCGTTTGGACAGACTGGTCGGAGGGTTCGGGACTCCTAGAGGATATCCGGAACTTCTTCCAGACGAACCGTTTGGACGGTTCGGCAAGGTCCCTTTGGATGGACCGGTCAGAGGATTCGGGACTCCTAGAGGATATTCGGACCTTCTTCTGAACGGACCGGTCATAAGGTTCGGGTGTCCTAGAGGATATCTCAACCATCTTCCAGACGGACTATTTGGAGTGTTCAGGACAATTCGTTTGGACGTTCCGGTCGGAGTGTTCGGGACTTCTTGAGTAGATTCAGATCTTCTTCCAGACCGTTTGGAGGGTTCGGGACGGTCCGTTTGGATGGTCCGGTCGGGGTATTCGGGACATCTTGAGTAGATTCGGACCTTCTTCTGGACGCACTAGCTGTTTGGATGGTTCGGGATGGTCCGTTTGGATGGACCAGCCGAATGGTTTGGGGCACCTAGAGGATATATGGACCGGTCAGAGGGTTTGGTACACCTAGAGGATATCTGGACCTTCTTCCGGACGGACCGCTTGGAGGGTTCGGGACGGTCCGTTTGGATGGTCCGGTCGGAGTGTTTGGGACTTTTGAGTAGATTCAGACCTTATTCCTGACGGATCGTTTGGACGTTTCAGCAAGGTCCGTTTGGATGGACCAGTCGGAGGGTTTGGGGGTCCTAGAGGAAATCCTGACCTTCTTTAGGACAGAACGTTTGGAGGGCTCGGGATGGTCCGTTTGGACTGTCCGGTCGGAGTGTTCTGGACTCCTAGACGATATCCGAACCTTCTTCCGGACGGACCATTTGGAAGGTTTGGCATGGTCTGTTTGGATGGACCGGTCGGAGGGTTCGGGACTCCTAGAGGATATCCGGACCTTCTTTCGAACGGACCGTTTCTACAGTTTGGCAAGGTCCATTTGGATGGACCGGTCGGAGCGTTCGGTACTCCTAGAGGATATCTGGACCTTCTTTCAGACGTACCATTTTGAGTGTTCGGGACGGTTCGTTTGGACGGTCTGGTCAGAGTGCTCGGGTCTTCTTGAGTAGATTCGGATCTTCTTCTGGACCGTTTGAACGGTTCGAGATGGTCCGTTTGGATGGTCCAGTCGGAGTGTGCGGACTTCTTGTGTAGACCTAGACGTTCTTCCAGACGGACCGTTTGGACGGTTCGGGACGGTCTGTTTGAGCGGACCGGTCGGAGGGTTCGGGACTCCTAGAGGATATCCGGACATTCTTCCAGACAGGCCGTTTTGACGGTTCGGCATGGTCCGTTTGGATGGACCGGTTGGAGGGATCAGTGCTCCTGGAGGAAATCTGGACCTTCGTCTGGACAGACCGTTTGGAGTGTTCGGGACTGTCCGTTTGGACGGCCCGGTCATAGTGTTTGGGACTTGTTGAGTAGATTCGGACCTTCTTCCGGACGGTCCGTTTGGACAGACCGGTCGGAGGGTTCGGGACTCCTAGAGGATATCCGGACCTTCCTTCGGGCGGTCCGTTTGGAGTGCTCAGGATGGTCCGTTTGGAGGGCTCGGGACAGTCCATTTGGACGGTCCGGTTGGAGTGTTTGGGACTTCTTGAGTAGATTTGGATCTTCTTCCTGACGGACCGTTTGGACGTTTCGGGACAGTCCGTTTGGACGTTTCCGGTCGGAGTGTTCGGGACTTCTTGAGTGGACCCGGACCTTCTTCCGGATGGACCATTTGGACGGTTCGGTAACGTCCGTTTGAATGGACCGGTCGGAGGGTTCGAGACTCGTAGAGGTTATCCAGACCTTCTTCTAGACGGACTATTTGGAGGGTTCGAGACGGACTGTTTGGACGGTACGAGACGGTCCATTTGGACGGACCGGTCGAAGGGTTTGGGACTCCTAGAGGATATTCGGACCTTCTTCCGGACGGACCGTTTGGACGGTTCGGCAAGGTTCTCTTGGAAGGACCGGTTGGAAGGTTCGGGTGTCCTAGAGGATGTGTGGACAATCTTCTGGACGGACTGTTTGGAGTGTTCAGGACGATCCGTTTGGACGGTATGGTCAGAGTGTCCGGGGCTTCTTGAGTAGATTCAGATCTTCTTCCGAACTATTTAGAGGGTTCGGGATGGTCCGTTTGGACGGTCTGGTCGTTGTATTCAGGACTTCTTGAGTAGATTTGGACCTTCTTGTGAACGCACCGTTTGGACGGTTCGGGACGGTCCGTTTGGACGGACCAGCCGGAGGGTTCGGGAGACCTAGATGATATATGGACCTGTCGGAGGGTTTGGTACACCTAGAGGATAGCTGGACCTTCTTCTTGAAGGACCGTTTCGAGCGTTCGGGACGGTCCGTTTGCAAGGTCCAGTCAGAGTGTTCGGGACTTCTTGAGTAGATTCGGACCATCTTCTGGACAGACCTTTTGGATGGTTCGGCAAGGTCCGTTTGGATGGACCGGTCAGAGGGTTCGGTAGTCGGCCGGAGGGTTCGGTAGTCCTAGAGGATATCCCAACCTTCCTCCGAACGGAACATTTGGAGGGCTCTGGACGGTCCGTTTGGACGGTCCGGTCGGAGTGTTCGGGACTTCTACGGGAGATCCAGACCTTCTTCCAGGCGGACCGTTTGGAGGGTTGAGGACGGTCCGTTTGGACGGTCCGGTCGGAGTATTCGGGACGGTCGGTTTGGATGGTCCGGTCAGAGTATTCGGGACTTCTTGAATAGATCCAGATGTTCTTCTGGATGGACCATTTGGACGGTTCGGCAAGGTACGTATAGATCGACTGGTCAGAGGGTTCGGGACACCTAGAGGATATCCGGACCTTCTTCCGGACGGACCGTTTGGACGGTTCAGCAAGGTCTGTTTGGATGGACCGGTCGAAGGGATCGGTACACCTAGAGGATATCCGGACCTTCTTCCGGATGGACCGTTTGGATTGTTAGGGACGGTCCGTTTGGCAGGTCCGGTCGGAGTGGTTGGGACTTCTTGAGTAAATTCGGACCTTCTTGCGGACGGACCGTTTGGACGGTTCGGCAAGGTTCGTTTGGATGGACCGGTCGGAGGGTTCGGTACACCTAAAGGATATCTGGACCTTCTTCTGGACGGACCGTTTGGACGGTTCGGCAAGTTCCGTTTGAATAGACCGGTCGGAAGGTTCGGGACTCCTAGAGGATATCCGGACCTTCTTCCTGACGGACTGTTTGGACGGTTCGGCAAGGTCCGTTTGGATGGACCGGTCAGAGGATTTGGTACACCTAGAGGATATCTGGAGCTTCTTCTGGACGGACCGCTTGGAAGGATCGGGACGGTCCATTTGGAAGGTCCGGTCGGAGTATTTGGAAATTTGGAGTAGATTTAGACCTTATTCGTAACGGACCGTTTGGATGTTTCAGCAAGGTCCGTTTGGATGGAACGGTTAGTGGGTTTGGGAGTCCTAGAGGATATCCTGACCTTCATCCAAACAGAACGTTTGGAGGGCTTGGGACGGTCCGTTTGGAAGGCTCGGGACGGTCCGTTTGGACTGTCCGGTCGGAATGTTTTGGACTCCTAGACGATATCCAGACCTTCTTCCGGACGGACCGTTAGGAATGTTCGGCATGGTCCGTTTGGATGGACCGATCGGAGGGTTCGGCACTCCTAGAGGATATCCGGACCTTCTTCCGAACGGACCGTTTGATGGTTCGGCAAGGTTCGTTTGGATGGACCGGTCGGAGGGTTCGGTACTCCTAGAGAATATCTGGACTTTTTTCCGGACGTACCATTTCGAGTGTTCGGGACGATCCGTTTGGACGGTCCGGTCAAAGTGTTCGGGACTTCTTGAGTAGATTCGGAACTTCTTCTGGATCGTTTGGACGGTTCGGGACGGTCCGTTTGGATGGTCCGGTTGGAGTGTGCAGGATTTCTTGAGTAGACCCGGACCTTCTTCGCAACGGACCGTTTGGACGGTTCGGGATGGTCTGTTTGAATTGACCGGTCGGAGGGTTCGGGACTCCTATTGGATATCCGAACCTTCTTCCGGACGGGCCGTTTTCACGATTCGGCATGGTCCGTTTGGATGGACCGGTAGGAGGGATCAGTGCTCCTAGAGGATATTTGGGCCTTCTTCCAGACGGACCATTTGGAGTGTTCGGGACGGTCCGTTTGGACGGCCCGGTCATAGTGTTCGGGACTTCTTGAGTAGATTCAGACCTTCTTCCGGATGGACCGTTTGGACGGTTCGGGACGGTCCGTTTGGACGGACCGGTCGGAGGGTTCGGGACTCCTAGAGGATATCCTGACCTTCTTTCGGGCAGTCCGTTTGGAGGGTTGGGATGGTCCATTTGGATAGTCCGATTGGAGTGTTTGGGACTTCTTGTGTAGATTCGGACCTTCTTCCTGATGGACCGTTTGGATGTTTCGGGACGGTCCGTTTGGACGTTCCGGTCGGAGTGTTCGGGACTTCTTGAGTAGACCCGGACCTTCTTCTAGATGGACCGTTTGGACGGTTTGGTACGATCCGTTTGAATGGACCGGTCGCAGGGTTCGGGACTCCTAGAGGTTATCCGGACCTTCTTCCGGATGGACCGTTTGGATGGTTCGGCTAGGTCCCTTTGGATAGACCGGTCGGAGGGTTCGGGACTCCTAGAGGATATCCGGACCTTCTTCTGAACGGACCGTTTGAATGGTTCGGCAAGGTCCGCTTGGAAGGACCGGTCGGAGTGTTCGGTACTTCTAGAGGTGATCCGAACCATCATCCAGATGGACCATTTGGAGGGTTCGGGACGGTCCGTTTGGACTGTCTGGTCGGAGTATTCGGGACTTCTTGAGTAGATCCAGATGTTCTTCCGGACGGATCATTTGGACAGTTCGGCAAGGTCCGTTTGGATCGACCGGTCGGAAGGTTCGGGACTCCGGACCTTCTTCTGGACGGACCGTTTGGACGGTTCGGAAAGGTCCGTTTGGATGGACCGGTTGGAGGGTTCGGGAGTCCTAGAGGATATCCGGACCTTCTTCCGGACGGAACGTTTGGAGGGCTCGGGACAGTCCATTTGGATGGTCCGGTCAGAGTGTTTGAGACTTCTTGAGCAGATCCGGACCTTCTTCCGGACGGACCATTTGGACGGTTCGGCAAGGTCCGTTTGGACGGACCGGCCGCCGGGTTCGAGACTCCTAGAGCATATCCGGACCTTCTTCCGGACGGACCGTTTGGACGGTTCGGTACTCCTAGAGGATATCTGGACATTCTTTGGGCAAGCTACTCGGTTTCATCGTTTCCGAACGGGGAATCGAAGTCAACCCGGATAAGATCGACGCTATCATCAAGATGGGCCCTCCAAGGGGCCTCAAGGATGTTCAACGACTAACAGGGTGCATGGCGGCCCTCAGCCGATTCATCTCCCGACTCGGTGAGAAGGCCCTGCCCCTCTACAAGCTCCTGAAGAAGTCGGACAACTTCACATGGACATACGAGGCCCAGGATGCCCTGGACGGGCTAAAGAGGCTCCTGACCACGTCTCCAATACTGGTCTCCCCGATGCCCAACGAGTCGCTGCTCCTTTACATCGCGGCAACCACCCAGGTGGTCAGCACAGTTTTGGTTGTCGAACATCCCGAGCCCGGCCACATCCAGAAGGTTCAGCGCCCGGTCTACTTTATCAGTAAAGTGCTGTCCGAGTCCAAGGCGCGATACCCACAGATACGGAAGATCATCTATGCGGTGTTCATCACATCTCGGAAGTTAGTCCACTATTTCCAAGGGCACCCGATCACGGTGGTCAGTTCCTTCCTGATTTCCGACGTCATCAACAACCGCAACACCACGAGGAGGATTGCTAAATGGGCAATGGAACTAATGGCATTCGGCATAGTTTACGCCCCCCGCACGGCCATCAAGTCCCAGGCTCTTGTTGACTTTATGGCCGAGTGGACAGAAGTCCAGTCTCTGCCCTCTGTCATCGATCACGAACACTGGACGCTCTTCTTCAATGGCTCACTGATGCTCCAGGGAGCGGGGCTGGCATCGTGCTCATCTCTCTGAAAGGAGAGTGCTTCAAGTATGTGTTGCAGATTCACTTCCCGGCATCTAACAATGTCGCTGAATACGAAGCTTTACTTTACGGACTTCGCATTGTCACTTCACTCGGGATTCGCCACCTCCTGGCCCGCGGAGACTCCGAATTGGTGGTCCGGCAAGTCATGAAGGACTGGTCATGCAGGGACCCCTCCATGGAAGCTTACTGCCAAGAGGTGCGCAAGCTCGAAGCCAAGTTCGACGGCCTCGAAATTACGCATGTCTTACGCAGAGACAACGAGGCCGCGGATGCACTTGCCAAGCTGGGGTCTAGTCGGGATTTCGTCCCGGCTGGAGTATTCCTCCAGGAGCTGCATACCCCCTCCATCAAGGCGGAGATGACACCCGAGGCCGAAGAACCACAAGTCCAAGAATCCGATGGCGCCCAGCAATCTTCACCAGCAGTCTAGTCGTCAATCCCGATTGGACTACGCCTTTCCTTGACTATCTCCTGCGAGAGACTCCCCCGTCGGACCCGACAGAAGCGCGGCGCCTCACCCGCCGCGCCAAAGCTTACGTCGTGATTGAAGGTGAGCTCTACAAGAAAAGCACCTCTGGAATCCTCCAGCGATGCATTCCTCAAGACCAAGGACATCAACTACTACATGATATTCACTCGGGAGTCTGCGGACACCATGCGGCGCCCAAGTCGCTTGTCGGGAAAGCCTTTAGACAAGGTTTCTACTGGCCGACTGCCGTTTCGGATGCCACCCACATCGTCCGCACTTGTGAAGGATGCCAATATTTTGCCCGGCAGACACACTTGCCGTCTGGGGTCTGGACATGTTGGGCCCTCTCAAGAAGGCTCCCGGGGGCTATACGCACTTTTTTTGTCGCAGTCGACAAGTTCACCAAATGGATTGAAGCCAAGCCGGTTGCCACGATAACTGCAGAAAAGGCCATCGAATTCTTCCGGGATATCGTTTTCCATTTCGGCGTCCCAACAGCATCATCACAGACAATGGCACTCAGTTCACTGGTCGCGCCTTCCTCCGATTTTGCGACGACTACAACATTGGCCTTAACTTTGCTGCCGTGGCTCACCCACGCACGAACGGGCAGGTTGAGCGGTCCAATAGCCTGATTATGCAAGGCATCAAACCTACGAACTACACCAAACTGATCCGCCGGCTACACACCTTTCTTCATGGTATACGGTGCCGAGGCCGTCCTCCCGACTGACTTAGAATACGGGTCTCCGCACATCCACGCCTACAACGAGGCTGAGTCAGAGGAAGCAAGACAAGACGCCCTCGATCAGCTTGAAGAAGCACGCGAAGTCGCATTCCTTCGATCAGCGAAGTACCAGCAGGGCTTACGGCGCTACCACAGTCGGCATGTGCGCGGCTGTTCATTCAACGTTGGTGACTTGGTCCTACGTCGAGTCCAATCCAGCAAAGACCAGCACAAACTCTTACCACCCTGGGAGGGTCCGTACGTGGTCGCCGAGGCGCTGCGCCCGGGGGCTTACCGACTGAAGGACAGTGACGGCAACATCTTCACCAACGCATGAAACATCGAACAGCTACATCGCTTCTATGCTTAAACTTTTTATTCCAACAGCTCAGATATATGAATACACTTTTCTCTTTCGTTCCACATGAAACAAGTTTTGCAGTCCTCGAGTGACCTACTATGCACACCAACGGCTAACGCATAGCGGACACTCGGTGATCACACCCTCTGGGTGCAGTCAGGCGCACTCGGGTTTCTTCATGTACGCAAACCATTCTAGTACTGTGTGTAACCCGACGCTAACTCTTTGACTCCGATCGCTAGTTTACGCCACAACCTTATGCTACACGGGACAAAAGCCCACGACTAATCTCTGCAAAGGAGGCTACAACGGGTTGGCAAGAGCAAAAACAAAAGATCCACATACACACGAACGAATCTTTTTGCGAAGGAAAATTGACAAACCTAATCAAACGCATAATTAAAGATCGCTCAAAATTCTCGAGTGCTTTACATGCAAAAGTTCATTACAAAAAACTCTCGGTCCCCTCCAGCAGTTCACACACAACTATCTTTCTTACAGGCCGGCGCGGTCCATAAGGGAGTTCGCCGTGGTCTCGACGATGTTCATCAGCTCCGGAATGTCAGCGGCGAACCCCTCCCCGATCGCCTGCATATCAGGTAGCGGGTAATGGGACCTCGCCACTGCCAGGGCCACCACGGCTCTCAACCGCGAAGCCTCCGCCTCCAACTTCTTCACCTGGTTGGGCGCCAGCCGAAGGCACTCCGTGACCGCTTCCATGGAGTCCGGGGCCGGATCTTCCTCCCAAATGGTGCCGCAAGCCGTCCGACCCGCCGCCTGCAATGACTCGACCAACTTGCAGGCTTTCCTGAGGCGAGCTTGAAAAGCTACAAAGGCAGAACAAGAGCATGAGCAAAATAACCAACGGGCCCTGACCAACTAAAAAGCTCGAGTCAAAGGCCTACCGATCTCGGAGTCCACAGCTCTCTTGCCTGCCGCCTTGGCAGCCTCCATAGAGTCAGCGGCCCTCTTGTTCGCCATTTCAGCTGCCTCCAGGGCCCACCTCAGGCTAGCATCCATGGCGGCAGCCTTGTTCTCCAGATGCTCCACGCAGGCCTTCTCCGCCACGAGCATCTCCTGGAGCTTGGAGGCCCTGTCCTCAACGGAGTCGAGCTCCCGGACACGAGCCTTCATCCCTTCAAGCTCCGCCCTGAGCTTTGCAGCCTCATCTTCAGCGGCTGCAGAAGACAACGCATCAGCATGCCAAGAGGAGAAAAAACAACCGAAGCAACTCGGACTCCTCACCTTTGGTTCGGGCGATCTCCTGGGAAAGGCCCGCCTGCAGGGCAGTAATTTCAGCCTCGCGCTTGTGGGCCACGGCCTCCGCCGCTTGGCGGCTCATAGCCAGATTATCCCACTTGGCCTTGTGAAGGTCGAGTCGGTCAAGAACTGGCAGCCGATCCTGAAGGAAAGCGGTCTTGTCTTGCGACCGTCAATTCAGTTTCTACAAAGAAGAAACCACAGAAATCAAGCCACCTTGAAAAATTAGCAAGACCCTCCACTCGGTCCCATAGACCTAGCGGAGGCTCGGGGGCTACACCCTCTGGGTGCACTGTTCATGCACCCAGAGTCAAATCTACAAGAAAAGCAAGAGACCCTCCGCCCGACTATCCTAGTCGAACGCAGGCTCGGGGGCTACACCCTCATGCACCCAGAGTGAAAACTATAGAAAAAAAGATAAGGATCCCCTGCCCGACTGTCTTAGTCGAGTAGAGGCCCGGGGGGCTACTCCCCACTGACACACCCACCGGCAAAAAATAGAAACTTCTTACCTGTATCAACGAATGCAACCTGCCATTCAGCAAGTTGGCACCCTCTTTCATCATCTTTATCAAGGCCGGGAGCATCTCGCCGAGTTGGGTGGCAACGTCCATCGCGTCGTTCCACTCCTCCTCCTCCCGGACGTCATCAATCTCCCGGATGGTCAGGGTCGGCCGCGCGGGGTCTGATTGCCGGACCCGGAGTGGCCGGAGTGCCAGCTCGGAGGACGGTCGGGGAGGCGGAGTGGCGCTGAACTCCTCCACCGTAGATGGTAGCTTGAGATTGGCTCTGCGGTCCGGTGGGGTGGCTCCAGTTGAACTTGGGCTTGCCCCCCCGACACTTCCGAACTCGGGCCGGCGTCCCCTGACATACCCGGGGCGAACGCTCCTGCAGAGGGCTCCTCTAACTGAGGAGCAGCAGGCGACGCAGAAGGTGCACCAGCCCGCTCAGGAGACGGTCGGGGGGACGAAGATATAGCCACCCGCGGAGGCGACGAAGGCCGGGCATCCGACCCCGACTGGTCCCCATCTCGGCTAGACCCCGGGGCATTCGATGGCGCCTTTGGGACGTCTCCCGTCCTCTGCGCTCTACAAAAGAAACTCGGACCCGTCAGCTCCGAAGAACACAGATAAGCAAACAGTCATTGAAAGACTTACTTGATAGATCGGGGGACGGGGACGCGCTTCCTGGACCCTGAGGCTCGCCGCCCCGGCCGCGGCAGCCATTGGAATCGGCGACGTCGTGGATCTACTTTGATCCCTGAAGGCAGCATCGGTGGTTCTCTTCTCCCCCCGGCCGGGGGGAACTTCATCTTCAGCCGTCTGAGGAACTCCACTCGGGACAGCAGTCGTCGCTACCGGATCGGGGCTAGCGGAGGAGCCACCCTGTCCCGCCGGAACAGCACCCATGGCAGATGACGCCACCGGTTTGGGACGGGTGGAGGAACCCGCTCTGCCCCGACAGAGCGACGCCCGCCGCAGCCGGCGCTACCGGGCCGGGACTGGTAGAGCAGCTGCCCTGTCCCCCCGGAGTAGCGCCCGCCGGCGGCCTCCGCCTCCTGGACACACGGAGCGGGACGTCATCATCTTCTTCCTCTTCCTCCGGAGCTGGCACACTCGGCGGAGGAGGGCTAGGCACCACAGTGGCCGGTGCCTTCCCCTTTGAAGACCCGTCGCCGGAAGAGGATGCTCTGGTCATCCCCTGCGATGGTGCCCCGCCGTTGGGGGCGTCGGCATACCGTGGCTGGTTCCAAATCTCCTTCTCCGGGAGGGGAACGTCGGAACTAAAGCCGAACAGAATCTGCGAGTTCAGAAGGCAAGGAATAGCCCGAGTCAGACTTAGTGGCACACAAGTAAGAAGAGTCGGGAGTTTGATTGCTTACCTGACTCGAGGGGTTGGCTCTGCTGAAGGGTGACGGTCGCCCGGAGAAATCCAGGCTGGTCCGCTGAGCCATGAGCCTATCAACCCGGCACTGGACAATACTCTCCGGGAGCTCTTCGGAGGACTCTTGGGTTGTGTCATGCTCGTCAGTATACTCGAACATCGGGTGGGCTCTCAGCTTAGCGGGCTGCACCCGCCACCGAATGAAGGTGGCAACGACGACGGCTCCAGTGACACCAGCTTGGATCGCCTCAGCAAGCTACGACATGAGGACCGTGATCCCGTCCTGCTCTTGGTCTAGCGGCGGCTCGGACCAGCTCAGCTTGACCTCCGGAGGCTGACCCCGTGAATGCTGGGAGCGACGGTGCGGGGGTTCGCGCAGTAGAACCAGTTTGCGTGCCACCCCTTGTTAGAGGTCTGCTTTGGCAAACTCAGGTACTGTTTTGCTACCCCGGACCTCAGTTGGAATCCAGCGCTGCCTTCCACTGCCAGTTGGCCCTTGCTAGGCTGCGGCTTCACCATGAAGAGGTGCTTCCACAGGGCGAAGTGCGCCTCAATGTCAAGGAAGCACTCACGCAGAGTGATGAAGCACATGACATGGAGCAGACTGTTGGGGTTGAGGTTGTGCAGCTCCAAGCCATAGTAGTAGAGGAGGCCCCGCAAGAAGGGGTGGGCGGGCACGAAGAAGCCCCGCTCAAAGAAAGATCCAAGGACCACTACCTCACCCGTGTTCGGGGTGGGAAATGCCTCCCCGGTGGCGGCGCGCCACTCAATCAGCTCCTTCGGCAGCAACACTCCAGACCGCACCAGGTTCTCCAGCCGCGACTCGGTCACCGAGGACTTCATCTAGGGAGCCATCGGGTCGGCAGAGGAGGTCTTCTCACTTAAAAGCTTCCACACCGAGGTGTCCTCCTCCGCGTCGATCGAATCTGCCACCCACTCAGGGGTTTGCATTCGGTGTCGGCGAAGTGAAGTTAGGGTTTTTTGGTGTGTGGCGGCATTCCCCGAATCAATAGTGCTCGAGGGAGACGAAGGGATTTGGGCGCAAAGGAAATGAGGCGTGCACTGGAAGGCGTAGGTGGGACCCCGCCGTTCGCCCGGTATATAAAGGGGAACATTTCGAGCGGCGCGACTCTTCCGCTCCGGGTCGGCAGAGGTCTTCTCACTTAAAAGCTTCCACCCCAAGGCGTCCTCCTCCACATCGATCGAATCTGCCACCCACTCAGGGGTTTGCATTCGGTGTCAGCGAAGTGAAGTTAGGGTTTTTTGGTATGCGGCGGTGTTCCACGAATCGACAGTGCTCGAGGGAGACGAAGGGATTTGGGCGCAAAGGAAATGAGGCGTGCACTGGAAGGTGTAGGTGGACCCCGCCGTTCGCTCGGTCTTATAAAGGGGAGCATTTCGAGCGGCGCGACTCTTCCGCTCTGGGTCGGCAGAGGAGGTCTTCTCATTTAAAAGCTCCACCCCAAGGCGTCCTCCTCCGCATCGATCGAATCTGCCACCCACTCAGGGGTTTGCATTCGGTGTCGGTGAAGTGAAGTTAGGGTTTTTTGGGTATGCGGCGGCGTTCCACGAATCGACAATGCTCGAGGGGAGACGAAGGGATTTGGGCGCAAAGGAAATGAGGCGTGCACTGGAAGGCGTAGGTGGACCCCGCCGTTCGCCCGGTCTTATAAAGGGGAACATTTCGAGCGGCACGACTCTTCTGCTCCAGCGTGCGTGCGATCTTTTCGCACCCACAAAGCGCCTTTTCAGCTTCCATTGCGTACAGTAACGGCCCACGCCGCGGCCCGTCAGCGTCCACGGCACTGTTTTCGCCGTGGTCTGCACCATCTAACGGGAGGGATCCAATGGTTGGCCTTCTGGGGTTGAATAGCCGTTCAAAATGCACCCCCCAAATAGTAACTGTAGCGTGCTTCCCGCAAGCCACTAGCTGGTTTACCGACAAATTCAGGATCGGACGTTACAGTTTTAAAGGGTTTCAAGGATTGGCCTCAAGCAGGAACGCAATCACTTGAATACACCCGAGTGAAGGGCAGTTATGGTGTGCCTTCTGCAGGCCACAAGTCGGATGCCGAGCAACTCGGAGCTATTGGATTCTCCACTTGGACCTTCCAAGAACGTCGTTCTCAAGGCTTCAGGATCTGGAATTTTCGGATTCAGTGGAATGACCCGGTGTAAGGCTTCGCCACTCGAGAAACCATGCGCCATGGCTTGTTTCTCTATTTCTGACGCAAATTTCGGAGGCATTCCCTCAGAGGGACACTAGCTAGACTTGAGCCACTCGGGAAACCAGGTGCTACTCAAAAGTTCAGTCAGAATTCATGGTATGTCCCCCGCTGGGCTATCAGCCGGTCTTGTCCATCAGGATAGACTGGATACCACCAGAATTACCGCTACTCACTCATCCGCCATGATATTCCTGCCTTACGGGTGAATATTACTTGGCTTGTTATTGTCTTTTCTACAGGAGTTCTATCAGTCCCTCACAATCTCCCTGCAAGCAATCAGAAGGCATGCTCAAACGGAGGCCACTCGGGAAACTTGTCCAGGGGAGAAGGCCGACAGCAATCAGATCGTGAAGGACTCGGGGCTACTGATGATGACATGGCACGTGGGTATCATCAAGGAGGACGAATCCAGCCCTCTGGCCATAGAGTGGGGCCGGGCCGACTACTCGGAGTTGACTTCTACACAGGGGGCGCCTCATCGACTTGGAGTACAAGACAGAGATAAATACACATCCGGCAATCCCAGATTCTGTTGTAACCAATTAGGAAAACTCCTCTGTAAACCGATCTGGACTCTTGTAACCCTACCCCGGTCACCTATATAAGACCTGGTAGGGATCCTCCGATCGGTACGTTTTCTTATTGTCATGCTTATGCACTCATTCATAGCCCAAGCAACATTGAGATCTATTCTCAAGGGTTTGTGGCACTCGGGATTCAAGTAATACCAGCCACCAAACACAGGACGTAGGGTATTACCTCTCCTCGAGGGCCTGAACCTATCTAAACATTGTCTCCCGTGTGCACCCATCTGGATCTGTTGTGCTCACGCCGCCCCATATTCAGTATTGCCGGAATAATACTCCGACACTTCGTGAGCCCTCTTTCCAATCCTTGGTGGTTCCCACCTCTTGATCCATAACCTAGTCCCAGACTTTTGTCTGATTTGAGGTTGGCCCCAGTTTTGGTCCAACCTTCCCTCCCTCTTCTCCCGAAAACAAGCAAGTCATTGTTGGCGGGTTTGAAGAGAGTAGGAATCCCACCTTGCCTTGTAATTGAAGGTCCTCCTTTGAGGCTTAGACCTCACCCTCCTTCTTGGAAGACATCCTACTTGTTTTGATGGAGCAAGTTTGTATATGATGGATTACCCAGAATTGCTCCATGCATACCATATATCATAGATAATCATGCAGTATATGGACATGTATTCGGTATCCAGGAATGCTTTCATACCCATGCTAGGATGTCAATAGGGAGCCTAATCAACTCCTTGTTGATAGCACTACATGTGGTACGTGATTATTCTTAGGTCTCGAAAATTCCTAAATTATCGCCATATGCAACATAACGCGCGCAAAACCGTCTAGCATAAAATCAGGTGCTGTGTTCGCATACAGGACATTTCTGCCCAATCCTTTCTTCAACGACCTCTCGCCTTAATGCGGCAAGCCTGATGCTTGTGAGCATTCCAGTTCCAATTCCTCTCCCTCCTTAATGCTCTAATGGCTGGAAGCTATCCATTGGGGTTGAGATCTCCCTTTTTAACCCCTTATGTTCCCATGGCTGTCTATCCCATCCTGATATCCTTGCTTAGGGATAATACTTGGTTCTATCCTCGTCCTCCCCTCTTTTGTCCAACTCACCTTCTTTCCTAAGTTGGGAATCCTAGCATATTGCCACTGTCCTCTCGAACCTATGAAGCCTTTCTGATGCCTCGACTCTACTCCCGATCTCTCTCACCAAGTAATCAAAAACATATACTTCAATTGCTTCATAGTCACCATCCTCACCACCTTCGTTGTTCCTTACTTCAGCAAAAATAGCTGTTCATAACAGCTCCTCTCACTCAAAACCAACAATCTTAAATTTTGAACAGGACTGGTGATGTCTTGCACTCCTCAACCACCCTTCCCAGATGTTGTTATTACTAAAAATAATAACTTGATCTGGTTTTCTCTTTCCAGAACTGGTGTGGAAGTCGATAAGTGATTCCATTCCCCGATCAACAACTCAGAGAAGAGCACGACACTGCTTGAGTGATCATCGAATACCTTCCCTTAGGTGGCACATTTCATCCCCATCAAGACCACCAACTCCCCAACTTATCAGCCCTTTCAAACTTCTCGTCTAGCTAGGAGTTGACTCCATCTTATCCTAACATGCTTGGTATCTCATGTCTCTCTCTACTTGAGCAATGTCCCAATCTCCCAATTGGGTAAGCTTGACTCATCCTCTCGAGAGAAGGAGCACACCGTTCACGTTTACATTTTCAAAACCGTCTCCTTGAGATCGAATTCACTTGAGGACCGTGAAGTTTCCATGTGATTCCTTTCCTGCCTTTTTTCCCTTTTCCTTTTTCCCTCTACCACCGTTATCGATCTCGGGGCAAGATCTTTTTAAGGGGGGCATGTTTTCTAATAGCCCAGTTGCGTAATCTTGATTTCTGAACATGTGGGGGAATTAAAACCTGCATGCTACCATCTCATGCATGCATGTAGATCACCTAAAATTGATTCAGATTAAAAACCCTAAAATTTTAACATGAAGTTAAATTGAATTGAAACCCTGAAGGAGATCCAACCTCAAATACCAACCAAGTAAATCTTCTAGGGTTCAACCATCCCAGAGAAATATTGCAAATCATTTAGAATTTATTTTTAACAATTAACATACTCCATATTTGAAATTACAAATGAACGAAAAATCCAGTTTAAGCTCCAGTCCACGCAGGGACCACCAGACATCGTAGATGCGTCCGTGTCATCGGGATGCTTGAAATGGGCTACTTATGTGTGCAGATCGGACAAACGATGCCTCCGTTAGGGCTTAATAGTTTTTTTACGGCTAAGATTAACTTGGAATTATTAGAAACAATAATAAACACATGAATTAAATAGGTAAAAATAAAATAGCATAAAACGAAATAAAATACAATAAACAAAAAGGGGCCAGGGGGCACCCGAGCCTTCCCAGCCCCTACTTGCCGCCGCGTGAGCCTAGCGGGCCTTCCCCTCCTTGGCTCCTCAGCCGCACCCTCGGTCAGAGCAGCCGGGCCCCGCCACCGGCGGATCTCACCGCCGATCGGCCACCCCGTTGCCCTCCACCTCCCCCCTGCTCTGCTGCGCCCCGTGCATGCGCCTCCTCCCGCACCCTGATGTTCACCACGCCGTCGCCTCCTCTCGTGGTGCTTTCAACCCCAGCCGCCGCCTTGCTCGCCGTTGCGGCCCACCACCTCGCTCCTCCTCTAGCTCGCCCTTCTCCTCCGCTCCACCTTGAAAGGACCGAGGGTGCCGACTAGAGGGGGGTGAATAGGAGGCTACTTAATTTTACTTCTTTTAACATAGATTAACAAATTAAGCCTTAGCTATTTGCAAGGATAAGCTAGCTGTTTGACAGGTGAACAGCACCGGCAATGTATGATGTAGAATTTAACACATAGCTATCACACAGGTGGCAAACACGGGTGAGCTAAAGACTTAGAAACAGGTAAGCAAACTATATAGCTGTGAAACAGGTAGCAGACACAGGTAAGAGATATGATCTACAGCAACTGTGACACCGCTATGCTAACACAGGTGAAAAGGTGATCTATCACAGATAAACATAATATAACTGGGATCACACAAGCAAGTAGATAGCAAGTAAATAGAAGCAACACAATGAATGCTCAGAGAGACAAGGTGTTTTTCACCAAAGTTCCCTACTCTTTTCAGAGAGGTACGTCTCCGTTGGAGAGGCTACTCCGAAGAGATCGCCAGCACTAAATCATGCTTGTTCTCCGAGTACCTGAGTGATCAGGCCTCTTCCTTTGCTTGTGGAAGTCTTTTAGCCTTGCAGCAGGTAGACTTCGGATCACCTTCATAAACTACTGGTTCAGCCCACACAAGCTTGGGTGATACCAGCAACTCCTACGCCCGTCTAGGAGTAGACACTCCAAGAGTAACAGATTCAGTACTAACGACTCTTGGAGGAACCAATGCTCTTTGCTCAGAGGCTCAAACTCTCTCGAACTAACTCTTAGGAAGTTTTGGCTTTTGTTCAGAGGGTGAGAGGCTTTGCAACGGTCGAATATGATTCACTGGATTGAGCAGGTTGGTTGAGGTCGAAGACTTCTCCTGGTCCCCTATTTATAGAGTTCACAGGAACCTGACCGTTACTCTTATGCCATGTAGGATTAAGTGAGTCACCGGTGACAGACACCGGTGACACAGGTAACCACAACGTGCAATGGTAACCAGCTCAGGGAGATCGCACCTGTGTCACAGGCGGCACACACAGGTGAACCCTTAACTGACGCAGCCTAGCTACTCAGCCCAATCTTGGCATGACATGCCCTCAGCACACAACTAACTCTGATCCCTATTAAGGAGAGAACCTCCGACAGTCTTCTGACTCAGCAGATAAACTATCACAGTGCAATTCCCTTAGCATTTACAAGCTCTCCCCTGGTACAAAGATGTACCTGAGTCATAGAGCGGTAGACCACCTGTGACACAGCTAGCACTACAGAGTGCTAGCACAAACCAGTTTCACACTTATGCAAAACTGTTGATACAGGGCCACTGACCTCAAAACATTAGTGCTACTGTCCAACATTCTGAGCATTGAGCAAAAGAGCCTCCACAGAACATTACTACTTCATCCCTCTTGATAGTACGGGTGTTTCCTATGGACTCAAAGAAACTAGCAAATCTAGGCTTTACCTGCCACCAACTGTATTCACGGCCCTTGACGCATCAAGCCACCATCACCTTGCTTGCAACTCCTTGCACAGCACCGGCTTCCTCACAGCTGTGACATAGCTGCCTAGCACAGTCATTCCCTTGTCCTGGAAACCACCTTTGTACCTTTTGGATGGTCATCATTTTCTTGATGACCCTTCTTCATGGAACCTCTTGAACTGCTTACACTCATTGTAAACATTAGATTCCAGTTTGAGTTGCCATTAACCATCAAAACCAATTAGGGGCCTAGATAATCATTCACACCTCCCGCACGCCTTGTCGCATCCCTGCGTTGCGTCCCTCCGCTACTCTTCCCGCCGCCTTCTCCTCTATGCACAGCCAGTGCCACCCTCGGCTGCCAACGCTGATGCAGCTCACTGTCAGTCGGCCACCTGCATTACCTCCCTCTGCCCCACACCCCTTTGCCAGTCTCCTCCCTCATGCCCTGCTCCGGTCGCTGTGCCCCCGCTCCCATGCGTCGCGCGCCCCGGCCATTGCCTCCGCCATCCCGATCTGGTGAGCTTCTAGTGCTGCTACTCGCTAGCATGCCAAGCTCGAGCCATCGGCCATCTCCATCACCACCTCCTCTGCTCGGCTCCCTTCCGCCCAGGCCTCCCATGCGTACCCTCCCCCTTGCCACCGTGCCGCCACTGCTGCTCCGCAGCACTGCCGCCATCGTTGCTACCTCGCTGCCGCTGCATGCATGTTGCCTTTCGTTGCTGCCGCCTACTGCCGGTGCCACAATCCACCTCATGCTCGCCTTTCTGCCGACTACCCAAGATGAGAGAAGTTGGAGATGTCACCGCCCTAGGATGAGAGGAAGGAGTGAAGATGGAGGAACAGAAGGAAGAGGAGGAGAAGCCGAACCCGATACACAGCCTCGTTGCCCACGTCGTAGTTTTGTTTGAGCCCTTGCCTCAAGGGTAACCCCTATTTTTCCTTGGATGTGATGGTATAGTAAGGATTGCGATGAATACAATAAATTACACCATTTCAAATAGTTGCATGTGTAGGACTAGCTTAAGTCTGATACGTTCTAGGACTGTTCGCATGCCCTCCATCTAGTTATATGGATATGAACTTCAAAGATAAGTTGTAGGTGCCAAAGATAGCTTCACGACGATGGGGTCATTTCCCTGTTTCTGATAAGTTGTTTGCAAGATAATGCGTAAATACTGTTGTTGTCCAGAATTTGTCTAATGAAGAATATGCAATTATACTTAACACCAATGGCCATATTAACAATGAGATCAACTTATGAATCTCTATGGAAAAGGTTCTATGCATGTTGGAGTTCACAATAGGTGACCGTGATATTCTTAGCATGGAGTCCTCATGCATGCCGTCAATATGAACAATACTTAATCTTAGGTTCTGCCATGATAAAAGCACCCGGTTATCGGAATCTATAAAGTCATAACCACCTTTGAAATGCCATTAAAATCTCATGCTACTTATCATCATTATGAATTTAGGTTCATGGAGGAAGGACTAGAGAAGCTCGGGGGAACTACCCACGTCATGGTAGTGGGTAGCGCGGAAAAGAGTTCCAACAGGCATCTGACAGAAAGGAAGACACAGGAGGGGTTTGTTAAACCATTTTGATAAAACAAGGACATTTGCAATAAGATTAATTCTAAGAGTGACGAGGAAAAGAAATAAACAGCAATCTACTTATAGTTTTCTCAAGTCATTTTTAGTTTTGTAAATAGTTTTCATAAACAAAGCCCTGAGCTAACAACCACCTATAGAGGTTACGTACAGTCAGCTCGGTTCTGATACCAAGCTGACAGGGCCTAGAATCATACCTGACTTACCATATGATATATCATCAAAGATCGAGAAACCAGGTAACATTGGCGCATGCTTACCTCATGCGACACCCCGTTAGGCAGTCTGACACTAAACCAGCACAGCATACGAACTGCACCTGACCACTTGGTTGTATGTCTCACTGCTGGTCTAGCCCGCTAGAAACAAATATCATTCAATAAGTCAAATAGCATTCCAAACACCCTATAGGGAGTTAACATCATTCAGCTGCTATGAGAATCGCAATCCCAAAGAGGTGCCTGGTGTTCGTATCCACACCCTAACCCAGTCGGCTAAAACACGACTGGTGGATCACCCGAAGGCCCAATACTAACGCCCACACCCTACCCAGCCAGTAGTCACATCACAGCTAGTGGCCACTCAACTTATCACTAGACTCATACAGGAGACTGATGATAACTCACTACCGCCGCTTCACACACTTCATCCATACACACACTATGTATGAAGCAATGTGGTGAACAACTTGCACATCATTGCACAAACTCTACAGAGGATTTAAACGGATACTAGTTCATGTCCCTTATGTTTGGGCAGTTTATTTAGGTTACATACAAGGACCCAAAGGTCTAAAGTAGCAACAACATAACAGTGATCAACCCTGGATACAAGCTAGTATCACATAAGATCAACATAACCCAGACAAGCACAAGTTCAATAAAGCTGACAAGATAACTAAATTAAGCATCATCGGGAAAGTACTCGCCAAGGGAGGGTTCACCTATTCCTGTACATGCAATAACAACTAATAGTGAGTACAAACATACTCGCAAGTCTTAGTAGTTGTAATACCCATTTCACCCTACGATTAGGTTTTTCATTCATCCATGCATACATGCCATCATCCCGGCACCCTCTTGCATAAACTTAAATGCGCTAAGATTTTATTTTATAGAATACGTACATATCTCATCCTCAGTGGTTAGTTTAGCAAACACCAATCAACTTATTTGATTTATCAACCATCAACACTAGTAATAGTGGGTGGAGGAAATCAGTGACCCCCTTGATGGGTCACCATGCAATTTCCCCTCACCCAAAATTTCATCCAAATCCATCCTGTCTTGCTAACTCAATTGAAGAATTAGAAGTCAAATTGCAAAAAAGGCTGAACTGTAAATTTAATGACTAGGCAATGTTCCTGTGGATGAAAAGTTACAAAAATTTATAATTAGCCATGAATATGGGAACTCTAGTCACATATAAAATTTTGAAATTTTTGGAGATATTTAGGGCCTGGTTGCAGTTCAAACCCCTTTTTAGGGCAAACTTGAATTTGAATTCAAAATTGGATCAAAACAATTCCAAATGACCTCAAAATTTTACTGTAGGTTCTGCATGCCATTTTATGAGTTGTGTAAAAATTTCAGAAGTTTTGGAGTTCATTTAGGTGCTCTAATGATTTTAGCAAGTTCTCTTCCTGGAAAAAGGAAAAAGAAAAAACTAAAAAGAAAAAGGAAATGGGCCGAGGCCTCTTGGGCCGCCTTCGGCCGGCCCGCCATCCCCTCACCTGCCGCGCGGGGGCCACCCGTCAGCCCCTTCGCGCCCTCCTCGCTCCCTTACCGGTGGGGCCCGCCTGTCGGGACCCCGCCGCCACGTCTCCACCATCGGTAGGTAGCGGTGGGCGGCGCTGCCCCGACAACCGTTTCGATCGGCCACTCCCCCCCTTTTAATTCCCTTCGGACCGCCCGCTCCTCCTCTCTTCTTCCCCTCTCCGAAAACCCTAGCTCTACTCCCCTTGCTCCCGCCGCCGAAGCCTCTCCGCGTCGTTTTCTTCTCCGTCTCCGGCCCAAGTCCGGCGAGCTCCCGCCGCCTCTCCAGTGGTCCCCAAGCTCGAATCTCTCGCCCCGAGCAGCCTTTTCTCCTCCCTAACTCCCCCATCTCCTTTTCCTTGCAGATTTGCACCGGAGCCACCTCGCCGACGAACCCCAAGGTCCGCCGCCGCCATTTGCTGTCGCTGGCTCCCTTCCGACCTCCTCCGTCTTCCCGTACCTACGCTTCGGTTCCAGGGTGAGCCACTCGAGCTCCCACCGTTTTCCCCGAGCCTGCCGAGCCCTGTGGTGCCCTCGGGCCTTCTCTGGCGAAGGTCCGGCGAGGAACACCTCCACCCGAGCCGCCGGCCACCTCATCTTCAGAGAGAAAGGAAAAGGGGAGCGACGTGGCAGCTCCGGGTTGGCTGCTGAGGGTCCAGTCAGCGGTTGAACCGTCAACCTTGACCAGTCAGCCCTGCCCGTGGGCCCCGCATGTCTGTGAGACCCAGCCGAGGGCTTGGGTGCAGTTTGTCGGGTGTTTCTAGCATTTTTCTAATTTTCGCAGAAAAATAAAAATTAGGGTTAGGGTTTACCCCCCGTCCGATAAACTTCTAAATGGCGTAACTTTTGCTCCGTAGCTCCAAATTTAGCAAATTTTACCTTTCTGGAAACCTTGTGAAATTATCTACAATCTGGTCTGGATAAAATTTCAAAATTTGGAATATAAATCCTGGTCAATTTAAGTTTGAATTTAGTTCATCCCTTTTCGTACAATGTTTTTTGATGATTCATAACTTGATGATTACAACTCCAAATTAAGTGATTCCATCGGTGTTAGGATTGTATCTCAGAGCACTTCCATAATATAAACATTTTAGGGCATGACTACTTGCTGAGGGTAGCAATTTTCCAACCTAACATGAATCCGAACCTAATTTGACATGCATGCATTGTTAGGACCATAACTCAACCTTCATAAATGCAAACTAGGAAATTCTTGTTCCAGTGGATACTTAACATCCATAAGCCACCTTAGAAATCAATTCCTAATATTGTTCATCATGCATTCATGCTGGAACTTATTGCTTTCTTTTAATCATTTCTTTTCCGGTATTCGCGTATTGCTTGCAATAGAGCCCGAAGGAGAAGAACACCCCACTTTTGATCCTACTCAAGACCAGGAGCTTTGTGACCCAGACAAGCAGAGCTTGTTGCATATTTACATTGTGATTTGTATGCTTTACCTACACATGTTTATGTGGTGAATGTTGCTTGAAACATATGATCGGTATTTGAGCAAACTAGTATGGCTAGGATGTGTTGTATGTTATATCTAGTTGTGGGTGAGAGTCAATCTGAATGCCCTATCAATTTGAACTTGCCTAAGTGAGATGTGAGAGCCGAGGGTGTGCACGATGAATAAGGTTGGTATTAATTGAAGCTATTGACAGCGACCCAGGTGTAAGTAGAGTTTTGTCGCTATACCAACTTTAGGTGACTTCATCGTGTTACGTCCCTTGTCACCACGTGGACGTCACCGACATCAAGGCTGGGGTGTAGTTGAGGTAAGTCTCAGGCCCTTGGAGCCTTGCAACCTCCAAGAGACAATACACTCACTATACTCAGAGTGATCGATTTGCTGGTAACGGTCCGAGAGATTGTTTGAAATTGTTGTTGTGTTTCACCAATAATTAAAGTGGGGTATGGGCTGCCCCCAAATGAGCTTGGAAATGATAATGTGAATGTTTTTGTGGTCTTAACTTGAATTATATGAAATCTGGACTGCGAGCTACTTTCCGGTAGTTTTCCTTCATATTGCCATTGCCATGCCGGATTTTGTGTGTCTAGTTACCTTGGATTGTATCATGTTTTATTGCTGCTGTAGTAATGCATGTGTAGGACATTTAATCAAGCACGAATAAGTCTTGCGAGTACCTTGTACTCACCTAGGATATTCCTAGATCATTGCAGGTGAGCCCATGGTTGCAGATTATTATGACGATGCTTAGTCCAGTGGTTTCTTTGGTCGGTGTTCGACTCATGGGAATTTTGTTGGCTTTTGGGCAGCGGTTGATGCGCCGCTGTGGATTTTGGTTTACTTATTCCGCTGTTGTATAAATATTTCATATTTGACTATGTGTTCCGGTTATTACCGAACGATGAAACTCATGTAGTTCACTATGTGGACAGCTAGCTTTATTATCATATCATAGTGGTTCGTGTGATGATATTCTTGCTGTCCAACATATGCCCCCATCTCCCGTCTGTCATACGTGTATGTTAAAATGGGGAGTGTGGTTGGATGCATATGGAGGTACTTGATATTTTATTTCGATTCAAGTGAAGTGCAAAGTGAATGTACGGTCCATTGCTAAAGTGAGTCATACGCATTGTAGCTTATGTTTTTGGAATCGTGATCCCTCAATCAGGCCGTGGTGAGTCATACGCATTGTGTCGTATGCATGTCGCACGGGGCGGGGGTGGGCCATAGTCCATCGCAGGTAGCGGCTATGGACACCGTCTTCACTTGTTGTGAATTCCTTGAATCGATTTAAAATACCGGGTCCCTCACAGTAGTGCTTTGACATAAAGGTAACATGGCATGGACAAAAGTAGAACAACCTACTATAACATGCTAGTAACAGCTAAGTATTAACATCATGAGTTCATTAGCATATCAATAAAAGTTCACATGAATCATAATAGATCAAGCAGCAATTTCATCAACATTTTCCATGAGTGACATTAACTAATCGTTCGAACCAAGTTCAGATCAAAATTCAACAGACTACACGAACCTAGTTCAAGTCTGCTATTTTCATTTCAAAAAAAGAGCTACTAATCGTTCGACGGCCCTCCCGACTGCCCTGGGGTTCCTCACATGGGGGTTGCAAAGCCCCATGTGAGTGAGATCCATCGAGCCGCACTCATAGTCTTCTCAGGAT
This sequence comes from Stipa capillata, assembly GCA_019208055.1. Classification (NCBI taxonomy): domain Eukaryota; kingdom Viridiplantae; phylum Streptophyta; class Magnoliopsida; order Poales; family Poaceae; genus Stipa; species Stipa capillata. Next base: position 168,283 of record JAGXJF010004701.1, read on the forward strand.
CAGTACTCGATGGCTGATAAGTAGAGCCCTGTTGGGTCGCCGCTGTGACTTGATTTGTTTCTCAACATAGGGTACGGGTAGCCCGAATAAGACCACAGCCCGCCCAACTAGCCGTGCTACCTCGTCTCTCACTAAATTAGGGTTCAAGTTGATTAAGACATCAATTTAAATCCCTAACTCATCAATAAACCATTCAAGCATGCGCAAGCATCATAAATTGGAAAGAAATTAGGATATCAACAATTAACAGGAAATAGAAGCATATCAATGTCGCAAGCTCATCTTGCCTCGATCAGAGGGTTCCTCTAGTTCTTGCTGATATTTAGTGTAATAAGGCTCCACTCCCTCGTTGCTGGTTTCTAAAGCATCGCAAAAATGATAACGAAAAAAAGGTAACAGAAATGAATGAGAAGTCATGATGAATTGGCATGAAATTTATGCATGGAATGAATTTTAGAGGATGACAATTTAAATTAGAAGGCATTCATAGTTGGTTCCATGGGATTTGAACATATGAGTTGAAAGTTATCAATATACGAGAAAAATTAGGTAAATTAAGTACTTAGGGACCAATTACTTGACTTAAAGTAGTTTTGGATAGGAAAATGCAATGGGTTTATTTTTAGTTGGCAGAATACCTTTTGCTGGCCATATTCACAAAATTTCATGATTTTTGGACAATAGATGGATTCGTGGGAATTTAGACAAGTTTAAAGGCATTTTGAATAATCTAGACTTTTCTAGCAGTAGGATATAGTGAATATCACTTTTGGTAAATACTACATGTGGTCCTCAACATGAATATAAAAATTTCTAGTTTGCTGAGCAAGTATGAGTTTCTTATGGATTTTACAACATTTTAGCCTTTTAAGCAATTTTTTGTCTTTTTCCTTAATACAGAAATAATCCAAATCCCCTTCTGTAACGAAACCAACCTATTTCAGACAATGACAATGGGGCCATCAGAGTAAGGGTTATTTCTTTTTAAATTTTCTTTGGTTTCACTTTATGGCCATGGTGCCCGGTTGTCATTCGCTCTAGCTCGTGGGCCGGTCAGTCCGACCGATTGGCCCGGTCAGACCGGACTCTAAGCTCGTCGGCAATGTCACAAGAGCTGCATGTGCTTGGGGAGCTCGGTTGGGGTCCTATGGCATCGAGGAAGGTGAGAAGGGGTAAGGGGAGGACTCACCGAGGTGGTTGCCGAGGAGTTGGATTGGTGGTGAGGTCGGGAGGGAGGTGATGTGGTGGAGACAGTCGCCAGTGATGGGGACGACAATGGTGAGTAGTGGCTTGGGGACGACGAAGGAGCTGGCGACGAAGGCCGGCACTTCCCGGGGTCACCTGCGGCTAAAGAAGAGCTCCGGGTGGCTTGTCCGTGGCTTCGGGCGCTCCGGTGGTCATGGACAGCGACGGTAACGAGGACGGTGGTGGAAGCGGCTACAAAGGGCCAAGCCGACCTTGGGAGAAGGGGAATCCAGGTTAGCCCACGTAGGAAGAGAAAGGTCTTGGAGAGGAGGAGGGTGAGTTGGAAGCTCATTGGAGAGAGAGCGGCAGCGAGAAACCAGTGAGACTCCCGCGGGAGCTCGTCGGGATTAGGGCTAGGCGGAGCTTCCAGAAATGGCAGGGAGGAGGAGGCAGAAAAAAGGGGAAAGGTAAGGGAGGTGACGCATTTAAGAGGGAGGTGGTGCTTGGTCAGGACGAAGCCATCGACGATCGAGGGCACTGTGTCCGCTTTACCGGCCACGACGTGGAGGACAGGGCTTGCTAGTGGGCCCTGCTAGCAGGCCCCATGAGGAGAGGAAGGCTGGCAGGCGCTGAGGGCGCCTTTGAGTGGGGAAGGCGGAAAAGGAAGAGGGGTGCGGGCGGCTAGGCCAAGTGGGTTGTGCAAGGACCTGGGCCAGTGTAGGAATTGGAGAATTGGTGGGCTGAGTCAACCTGCTCGGCCTTAGGGAGCCTTTTCTTTTTCTTTTACTTCATTTCTTTTATTGTTGAGAGGGTTTTATAATTATTTGAAGGCTCAATAGGTGACCTAAAGAAAATATAAAAATTCACACAGGTCCCTGAACATGTTCCCGAGTTACCTTAGAATTTTGGAAGTAAACAAAAATTAGTTTGGAATGAAATTCATCAAAAATTCAAGTTTTGCCCCAAATAGGGTTTGAATTGTAACTAGGGCTTCTGAGCTTCCAAATATTTTGAAACTTATACTGGAGGTATGCTATACATCAAAAAGTCCAAATATAAAATTTCATGACCTTTTGTGGAAGAATACCCCATAAAATACTATAATCACATTTCTGCCATTTTGAGGAATTTGGATGAATTCTCGCTTATTCAAATGTACCTTGCTGATCTGGGTATACTTTTTTTTCTAAGTCCTATTACATGAGATACATGAGTCTAACAAAGTGTAGTTAGGGTTTTAGTCAACTGGTGGTTACACAAATTTTGGGAATAAGGGTTTAAATTAAGATTACTTAGAGAAGAAGTTAGAGGATGGTAGTGTTAACATGTATGTCATGCATGGTTTCAAAAGTAGTGATATGACCATGTGCTCTAGATGCTTACAAAACCCTTATTCACAATCGTAGGATGTTACATGATGGCATAGTACAGATTGCGATGAATACAATAAATTACACCATTTCAAATAGTTACAGTGTAGGACTAGCATAAGGCTGATACGTTCCGGGACTGTTCGCGTGCCCTCCTTCTAGTTATATGGATATGAACTTTGTGAGAACCCTTGTTTTTGGAGTTATTCGTGAGAGGCGTGAGGTGGAAGTCAGGACAGCTCGCGTTGCTGAGTTGACCCGATTCTATCGAGCTACGTCGAGAGTTAGGTTGAGAGAGGAAATTGTTGTGCATTCATAGCATTCATGGTATTCATCTCAAATATGTCATACACATACTTATACAATTGAAATTAAAACTTTATTGATTAAATAATATTACGAATGTGTTAGTACAACATGATTACAAAAATGAATAAAGAAGAAGAAAAGAAAATTACATAATGAAATATTCTAACTATACATTAATGCTAAACCTAATCTTCGAGCCTTCAAGTTGTAGTAGAACACCGAGATTTGGAGGGGGAAGTCTTCTGAAATGTTGGCGACATCCGAGGTTAGCAAGTATGTGCAATCGAGACCGTTGGAATTACGCCGTTGCTATAGGAGGCAAAAGTTTTCAAAAAAAAGAGGTTTTGAAATATATGTGGTCTCACCGGCACCGCTAACATCCGCAGGTTTAGTTGCGGGGGCAAAATAGTGCCGAGGTGGAGCTAAATAATTTTAGTTTTGAAAATAATTTTTGCAAAATGAATTTGTTTCTGAAAATGTCCGAGGGCCACATGGCTAAGACCCTCATTGGACAAATCTACATATATAATTCTATATTAGGGAGAAAAGAGGTGAGAGTAGTAAAAATATTTTTATTTTGCCTATACTACATTGCCTCCATGTTTTTGTTTGGCAAATTGTTATTTTACAAAATCAGTGAAGAGATAAAGCAAAACGTTGGATAAGGCAGTACATCCTTTGGATGAGTTATCAAGCGAGCCCACGTATGACCGAAATCAAATTCTTGATTCACAAGGAAAAAAAAACCACCAAGTGCTATATCCAATAGCTAGGATATTTAGCTTAGAATAGCTTAGCCTATAAGTTGAGTCAAGCAACCAGCCACGTACCAAGGCAGTAGGAGGTGGCAACTCCTTTTCATCCAAGAGCTCAAGTGAGCTAGTAGAAATAGTAGTAAGGCAGCCAAATAAAGTCATGGCCCAGCAATAGTAGTAGTCACCACCAAGTCAGACATTCGAGCAATTAGGAGGAGAGCTCTGGGGAACAAGACCACCAGGATCACCACGAGCAGGAGCGAAGGAGTAAAGGGAGCAAGCCATCAAGATCACTAAGGAGCAAAGTGTAAGGAGAAGACCTTCAGCAAGCTTAGGAACAAACCCAACAGCCCTAGGAGCTAGCTTATCCTTGTCCTAGCCAATGCAAGGTAAGGATCCTTGGAAATACAAACTCAAATATATATATGCATAAAAAGGTTTAGCATAATATGAGAGACCCTCAGATTGTAGACTCACCACCGGATTTTTCTTTAGGCAATTCTGGTAGAAATCTGTTCTTAGCAGATTTTGTTTACCTTTCTCAAATTTCTTTGAGAGAAAGCATCATACATTAAGGCAACCAATAGGCAACCATATAGAAAATCTGTTCCTATCAGTTCTGTTATCAAACATTCAGATGCCAAGCATCAACATACTTAGCTAAAGGATCAGGCAAAGCATCTGTTCTTTAACAAATCAGATCAGCACGTATAATCATATATACATATAGATAAAAGGGGAGCTAAGGCCAAGTGCCATATCTGTTCATATCAGTTTTTGCATATATAAGACCATGCAATTTACTCTAAAGGAAAATATTGTTAATCAGCAAGCCAAGACCAAGCTTAATACCTCTTTTAACTTATTTTCCAATAAGCAATCGCCACAAAATAGATTGCAGTGTCAGGCAACAGTAAGTTTAAGCGAGCTAGCATACACTTGACACTTTGAATGCCCAACTAAAAATCAAAGTGTAGTATTTATTTTAGAAACAAGGCAAAATCTGCTCTTATCAAATTGATGAGCCCAAAATACATAGCTACAGTCAACTATAATAGATATACCGAAGTATCAGGTTACTAGAGTGCAAATCATAGTAATACCACACTTATCTAGATTAAACATAGTAATCAGGCTAGCACCATCATAGACCAAGTCGGCTTCAACACATCTCATGGCTAATACCAAAATTACTTAAGAAAATTTCAGACCAAGGAAAGAATGGATGAGGAGAAGGGGGAATGGGAGAGCTCACCTGGGCTTGGCACCACCGCGGTTGTGGTGGCGGCCAACTCCGCCACCGTCCAGCGAAGCGGTGCCGAGCGGAGAGGCGCCGGGCGGAGCGGCGCCAAGGGGGAGCAACTGAGGTGACGCTCGGGAGGAGCTTGAGCCCAAGGACCACCAGGCAGCGCCAGGGGGCATCGGCGGCAGCGGCACCAGTAGCCGGAGCATGTGCACGACGGGGCAACCGCCCGAGGCGGCGGCGTGCACGGGAGTAAGGAGGAGGAGACCGCACCGGTGGGGGAGGCCGAGCCGTGGCGGCGGTGCAAAAGGAGCACGGAGGAACTAGTGGGGGACGGCAGAGTGAGTGAGAGAGAGGTAAGGGTTGAGGGGATGAAGGAGGCACCGGAATGGGCCTAATGGGCCGGCCAGGAAGTTTGTTCTTTTAAAAAAATGAAAGTGAATGAAAATGATGAACATAAAAATTAATGAATTAAAGATCAAGAAATTTTCATTATTTTCTTGAAAACAGAAATGAAAAGAAATAAATGAAAATGGAGATAACTTCACAAAGAGTAATTGAAAATTTAAAGAAATTACTTAAGTTAATATAACTTCTTGAAAAGAAATTTAAGTTTATCTAAAAAACTTCTTGGAAAGAAATTTAAGTTTATCTAAAATTGTAGATTATTTTAAATTGAATAAAATGTGTTATTCTTTAAAAAGAGGTTAAACCCTAAGTTAATTTTCTTAAGATCTTAACTAATTTTCTTATTAAGGCCAATGGATTAAATCAAAATATTAAATTTTAAGTGAAGTAATCAAAGATTAAATTGGTTAAATGCTATCATGAAAAAAAATTAACGTGAGATTTAAAATATCTAACGCTCGAGTTATTCTTAGGAAGTCCTAAATCTTTAAGAGGTTGTTAAAAAGGTTTAAGTCTAAAGTCTTTGATGATAAGTTTAATACACGCATCATCTCATGCATACAATGCCATGTCATTGCATTCATTTTGAGATTTGGCTGGATTAGTCCTTACCAGACTATACTGTTTTTTCTCTTTTCTTTCTTCAGAAGCCAAAGTTCAGCAAACAGACCAGTTGAACTCCACTATTTATCCGTTACCAGGCAAGTCCAGTTTATTGTTCATATCCGTTGCAACATTTTATAAAATTTCCTTCTCGTTTATAACATGCACAAAATAAAAACCTATTTTCTAAAGATGAATCAATTGTTGTTTTATTTGATCGCCGGTTTTTGGGCGTGATCATGGTGGGTGGTGAAATCCTGAAAAGGTGCCTGGGGCACATCGGAAGGTGGATTTCATCACATGGGTTTGTTCATATAAGGTTAAAGTAACAAATGATTGATTGTGCTTAAGCGCCGTAGTGATCGCGCATACCACACACCTTGTATGGGCGGGGCTGAGCCAAAGTACCTTTGCCATAGGTCATACTCCCCCAGGAAAGGAAGACCTCAATAGTTGGATCTGGAGTATCAACTGTTGGGAAGGTGGTGTTAGCCGTTGGCTAACCACAATGCGTTGGATCTGTAGTATCAACGTGAGATCGGTAGTACCTGGCCTGTTGTACGGGACTACGACGCGGGGTATGACTGCTCAGGCGGTGAAATGGCTCTCTGACTTTACGGTCTGGTTATGCACGTGACAACGTGAACACCACGACTATTGGTCATTTGTTGGTACAGTTGCGCATCTCTGCAGAGTGTAAGAAAGTGTGGCTGAGTCACTCCATGTTCCTGGTTGGAACTGCAAACGTGGCAGGAAAGGGATCCATCGGGGTTCCTAGTAGCCTGTAAGGCATGAGATCATAGCCTCTTATATTAAAAATTGACTCTCTTACCTTACAAAATTGCATTGCTTTTGGAGAGCATTGCTGTTCTCAGTAGATAGTGCATCAAACACCTCTTGCTATTCCTGGACTTGTTGAGTACCTTTTATACTCATCGCTTTACTCTAATTCCTTTGATTAGACTGTGAGCCAACGGCGGAGATGAAAGTTGTGTACGTTGAAGTCAAAGAGGAAGTTCCCGAAGAGCAGACGTCGACGAAGGAAGACGAAGGTGTCGACTACTACGTTGAGTTTCGCGATGAGAATACCACCGAGTAGAAATATAGGTCGGGTGAGTTGAAAGTTGTAGATAAGACTTTGCTGTAACCAAGTGATAACAGTTTTAAATTCCCCGTACTTTTGGGGATAATTTTGTAAGACTTTATGTTATATTTCAAGTTTGTAAATTAAGTTTATAATGTATGGACCGCTGCAATGTTTCTGATGTGCTACTTTGTACGATATATTGTGGATGAGAAGGCACTTTGTCTACAATATGTGAAGGACCGGCATATTATTCAAGAGGTTAGTACGTGGGTTGCCACAAACTTCAAAGATAAGTTGTAGGTGCTGACGATAGCTTCGCGACAACGGGTCATTTCCCTGTTTTCGATAAGTCGTTTGCAAGATAATGCGTAAATATCACTACTGTCCAGAATTTGTCTAATGAAGAATATGCAATTATACTTAACACCAATGGCCATATTAACAATGAGATCAACTTATGAATCTCTATGGAGAAGGTTCTATGCATGTTGGAGTTCACAATAGGTGACCGTGATATTCTTAGCATGGAATCCTCATGCATGCCATCAATATGGACAATACATGATCTTAGGTTCTGCCGTGATAAAAGCAACCGGTTATCGGAACCTATACAGTTAGAACCACCTTTGAAATTCCATAAACATGTCATGCTGGTTATCATCATTCCCAATTTAGGTTCAATATGATGCATTAGCGACATGGGATTCACCTCTAATGCCAAAATTGTCTAATCTTCCCTAATTACCTATTTAATATCCAACCTGCATCCCTTGTAGGTTGATCCATGAGTAAGCCCATATCTCCAATTGAACCTAACATAAACTGTGAAATTGATCTTAATCCACGGTAGTTGCATAGCATATCCCTTGCCATGCCCCTCATAGCATCTTGGACCATTTTTCTCATTTAGATGATATTTGCATCTTTGTGGTGTTTCGAATTACCTCGTGGTTGGATTTGTCTTTTGCACATCTTCACCAAGCCCCTAGGCAAGCTTGCAGCTTGACAATTCCAATTGATTTATTTACTCAATTGGATGTTAGATAACTACGTCTGTTTTTGGCTGACGCTTGATAATGAGTGTCTGAATTATTAAATCGATGTTTTAATCAACTGGAACCCCTAAGTAAGTGAGAGAGAGACATGGGAGCATGGTCGTGGGACGGGCTGTAACAATGTTGGGGTAGCTTGAGCCCTATGTCGAGTATTAATTGGAGGTTACAGCGGCGATTGTTTCATGATGCTCCCTAATAGCCGAGTATTGGTCAGGCGGAGACCACATATGGCATCTGGTTGGTAACCACTCAATGGGGACTAGCTACCCCCGTGTGAGGGGCCATGAGAGTATCTCTAGGCTTTCGATGACCAATGACTCTTTAATGAAATAAGATGATGAAATTGCTCTGAACTTGGTTCGTATGGTCATTCATGGTTCTTATGATTAACATGTTGTTATTTGCTGATGTTGATCTACTGGATCATATCATGAATTGGTTGATGTTAACCTGTTAGGTTTTATCATGAGTTCTCTTGTTAATTGATGATGTTGATCGGTTTGGTCATACCATGTTCTGATGGATTCCGTAATGTGATACTATTGCTGAATTGATGTTTATGCCTCCTTGTCGACCTATCATCGTAATGTGGATGTATCTCTGCAGATGTTTACTAGCATGGTTAGTTTAAATTCTTTGATTAATGTTGATGCCATGATCTTTACTTCCCATCAATGCTATGTTATGTTTAAGTTGAAATGCATTGTGAGGTTGTTTAACATGCCATTTCTTGTTTAAGTTGATTGGAATAAGCTAGCATCTTGCGAGTATGAAAGTACTCACAGGGAATTCAATTTTCGCAGGTGAACTTGGTGTTGATTAGTATCACATTTTTCCTGCTTGATTTGTTTACCTTGTCAGCTAAAAGACCTCGTGGGTATGTGTAGGTTGATCATGGTCTTCCAGACCATTGGATTTACAATGTATTTATGCTTCCGCTGTTTATCTTGTTCGGTACTTGCGACCTACGGGTCTTTTGATTGTAATGTAATTAGTTCCCATGTATAAGGGATGTGCTTATTTATCTAGTAAGTATCTCTTTAGAGCTTGTGTCATGTTTATCAAGTTGTTCCCCACGTTGCTCCGTATACAGTGCATGAATGTTTGAAGTGTACAGGGTAATGGTAGAGGAGTAACATTGGTCTTCTATTGTGAGTCTTGTGATCATATTAGTTGAGTGACCCACTAGCTGAGATGCAATTGCCGGTTAGGCAGGGAGTGGATTCCTGTGGCGAGCCTTCGGGTGACCCACCGATTGCGCTTTGGCCAATTGTGTTAGGGTGTGGGCACAAGAGTCAGGCTCCTCTATTTGACTGTGAGGTTCGTCGCCATAGACGGATGCTAAGTCTCTACAAGGTGTTTGGAATTGTATCTGAGTTGTCAAATGATGCTTGTTTCTGGCTGGCTGGACCAGCACTGAGACATACGACCAGGTGGTCATGTGGAGTTCATATGCGGTGCTGGTTCGATGTTAGACCCCTAATGGTGGATACACATGAGGTAAGCATGTGTCCTTGTTAGTTGGTTTCTCGGTCTTTAACGAGACATCATTTCCTAAGTCATGTACGATTCCCAGCCCCGACACAACCCGAGTGGCACTACTAGAAATTTGCTGATCTATGACATTTTCCTCGTGACATTGTTCAAATTCATCATAAATAGTGACATATCTATGATGAAAATAGCTGAATCGTCATGAATGTTAGGTGACGGACCCCAACCTCCCGAAATTTATGACGAACATAAATATTTCGTCATGGAATGACTACACAAATCGTCATAGATATTATCTAGCCTACGTGGACACGTTTGGATGATGCTTACTGACATATTTGTGACGACGATAGGAGGGTCATACATCGTCGCTGCACCTATGACGAATGGGTTTCGTCATAAATTTCCCTGGTCGGGGTTCCGGCCTTCGCCAGCGGCGATGTGGTCCACTTGACAGTACGCAAGCACCACGTGTCGAGTATCTGCCCCACCTGTCGGGACATCGGTCCCACATGTGGGACCCCCCTTGTCAGCTTTATTGGACCCACTTGTCACGTATGTGGGACCCATATGTCAGTTCAATGGGACCCGTATATCAGATATGTGGGACCAACCTGTCAGCAAGTGGGCCCACACGTGGTTGAGAGACCCACATGCTAGAGTTGGAGCTAGGAAATAATATCGGTAAAAATTGTGCCCTGTAGGGTTCGAACCTGAGAATTCGCATATGTTGGTATCTTGCCTTGCCACTGCACTACTCAAAGAATTGTGATAGCTCATCAAACTTTATTTTATTTAGCACATATACACATGCCTCCGTGGCTCAATCTCCCTTGGGCCAAGCAGATGGATGGTGGGCTGTGCCAGGCCGTGCAGGCTAGGGGTTGGGCTAGAAAGTGGGATTTTGGCCCAAATAGTTGAGAGAGAAAATTAAAATGATTTCATAATATTTGAATTAACAGGAATCGATATAAATTCTAATGTAGTTCAAATAAACACTAAATAAATTCTAAAAGTTATAAAAAAATTTATGGGGCCAAATAAAATATGTTGAGCAGTTGAAATTGATTTCCACTCTATATTAATTTTATGAAATTGTTATATTCACACGAAAATTCAAATAGGCAATTCAAACTGTAAATACCAAATCAACTCTTTTATGCACGTTCTTGTCTACCTCAATTCACCTTTGTCGTGCACTGTTGCACGCTAAGCCGTGACTAATTGTCCCTGTTCACCGTCGATGGTTCCGCCTATGGTATCGATACAATTAGAAATATTTATCTATGATATGTCTGTGAACAAATGATATGTTATTATATATGTCTTGTATACATGTATACTTAAGATGGATGGAGAGAGTTGAAAAGAGAAAGTTGAGGGTCAAGGGTTGGACATCCCAGGGTTTGGAGGTAAGGAGACCATATGCATGTAGTCATATGGTCTGTGAGTGCGGCGATGAAAATAGAGGATGAAGAATGAAAGACATACATCTGCATAGACGTCTAACACGATTTCATTTATCTAGGGGAACATGTCGCCAACCAGCATGCACGTAAGCCATTGAAATAGTTAGTCATTTGATAAATTTTAAGAGTTTCGAATACAACATTTTGATGTAGTATCAAATTTGCTATACAAATTAGCTATATAAGTACTGTATAAAAGCCATTTGGGCCAAATACTGAAATTTTTCGGCTACGCGCCAAAACCTCCCGCGCCCAGCAAATTTTTTTGGATGTGCGCCAAAAACTCCCTCACCCAGTCCTTATCCATATATTCCCCTCCCATGCCGCCTCCCCCTACTCCACCCTCACCCCCGCCGCCTCCCCAACTACCCCCCTCACCACCGTCGCCTCCCCCACGGCCCATACGTCCCCTCACCCTAGTTGCCACTGCCCCCTCCTTCTCCCCTCCAGATCCGGCCGGCGCCACTGCCCCGCCTCCTTCTCCCCTCCGGATCCAGCCACCGCCACTGCCCCACCTCCTTCTCCCCTCCGGATCCGGCTGCCGCCACTGCCCCACCTCCTTTTCCCCGACGGATCCGGCCGCCGCCACTGCCCCATCCCCTTCCCCTTCCGATCTGGCGGGTGGAGGAGTACCAGCAGCAACGGCGCGGCTGTGGGGGGATCTGGGAAGATGATATTGATGATGTTGGATCATTGTCACAGGAAATCCTAAGTTATGATTTACGAGTCTCCTCAGCATCGAGTCTCTCCTCTCTTTGGCATTTTGAAAACCAGATTATGTGTTGTGTAGAGCCAAAACCGAGTGACTATTATGTCACACTTTCTGGTATATTTCTAATCTTGTGTTTCTCCAGGAGCATGAACTCCTCTCCTGTGTTATGTCCAACTCCTATCGAGTCTACAACACATTATCATTTTCCTTTTAAACCCCAGCATGTCCTACTCTTCTCGATTAGCAAAATGCAATTCTCTGCATTGCAAAAGATCCGTTATGATTGGACTGCCTACTGAAAGTTAAATTGAAATAGCCCAAAAGCTCATTAATTGCTTTTTTTTGTTGGCTTCAGTTAGTTTTCATGATTTTTACATTCGATTCCACCCCTATACCAGCGCCTGGCAAGTTGGCATTACCCGTTCATTCCTGTGAAGTAGAGCTTTTGTTGTGTATGCAGCATGTGACCGACACAGTATCAAACATTTGATTGGCCTGAATTCCAGTCCATCAAATCTACCTTGTTGTTGGATAATTTAACCAATGTGATTATGATTAGCTAACTGTCTAATTCCTGCATGCTTGTGTGCGCCTACGCTCATCTTGGAAATAAAATGCTTTATAAGTTCATGCATCGCTTATGTTTTTTAGCGCATATTGAACTACTATACTTATGCCAAATTTGCACTATTATTTCAATTAGTGCTGATGCAGATTCAATCATATCTGATGTTGTAATCAGTTCATTAATTTTACACATTACTACTATGGTTTTGTCCATTGGCAGCAAGCTGCACTTGTGCTCAATGCTTCTCAACGATTTAGATACACACTTGACCTGAAAAGGGAGGAAGAAAAGGAACAAATAAGGAGGAAGATTAGGGCTCATGCTCAAGTCATACGGGTATATGTTCAAGCTTCTGTTTCTGTAGTATATATATGTTTATCATCATACACTTTCCTTGTTTGATGTTTTAGTTTTGAATTCAATCAGGCTGCATTACTTTTCAAGGAAGCTGGAGAAAAGCAGAATGTTGAGAGGGGATTACCAGGTAACTGCTCTGAACCCTCCTCTGTTATTCATGTGTCAAGAAATAATTATCTAATAAGTTGAGGACTGTCCTGCATCTTCATAATAGTTGTGTAAAAATGGCTATAATACTTTTATAACTTTATTCCTTCGAAATTTCTTTTATGCAGAAATTCTCCCACGGGGGTTTGGAATTGGAGAGGAACAACTTACAGCAATGACAAGGGATCATAATTATTCTACTCTGCAAGAGTTTTTCTCTGGGAAGCCTGCCAGGACTCGACACTGGCATTGCAACAGAGGTTAACTCCTAGTCTCCCTAACCTTTTTCCTATTTTCTCTAGTATCACGTGGATTCCTCAAATGAACATTCTTGTCTCTGGAAGCTGGGATAAGACACTAAGGTGCTAGAGAGGTGCTAGAAATCTTATCCTTTACACCCCCAGTATTCTTTACTTGGAATTTGAGCGCATCTCACCCATGTTTGCTCTTAAATAGTTATTCATGGCTGGTTTGCACTACTGGCCAAGTTTTTTGACAGCAATTTTGGGCAATGTATATCTGATATATCTGACACCTGGTGTAGGCTGGACAAATGGTCAGGCTTGTTTAATTGATATATCTGACACCTGTGCATTTCTGATCATGACAAAGGCTCTTGGTTAGTCGATTGTTTCTAATTTGCATTAGTAACTCCCTAGCTATTTTGCAGATCTGAGACTGACATAATGAATGTTGTGGAACAAAGAATATGGCATTCCATGGAGGAAGGGCATTTCAAAAACCTACCTGGGAAGGGCAAACCCCTTAACCTCGATACGAACCCTCATGCAGATCCTACAGAAGACACCCTTTATATATAGGAATTCTACTATATTTCTTAGTGCCAGTTGAGTTGTTTGTGTTGAACGGTTTTTGGTCACCTATTGTAACCGTGAGTGTTTGGATGTACCTATGAATTAGTGATGTGAACAAATTCTTTTTGTTGGATGGATGTAAAATGAGATGAATCTCATATATTCAATCTTTATTATCTCGTAATTGTGACAAAATTTAATGAACATTCATTGGCCACCAAATTTGAGATCTGACATCTCTTTCTTCATGGGTTTGGGCAAATTAATAGGCTGGCCAAAAATGGGCCACGATAGATGGACCGGGCCTAAATTAATAGGCTAGCCTAAAATGGGCCACGATAGATGTATGGGCCAAACTTTTTGGGCCAATAAATTGGACTAGGCTGTAGTATGACACGTTGGATGCCACGTGGATGATGATGTGGACACAACGTGGGAGCACATCCACGTCAGTTGGTGACATGGCGTCCACGTCACAACAAAGGCCACGTAGGCTGCCATGTTAGAAACAGCCGTGACGTTCTTGAGCGACTTTCATGACGAAATATTTTATCATAGAAGTGTATCCGTTCCATGATGAATAATGTTTTGTCATAGATGTGTTCTGTTCTATGACGAAAATTGCTATTTCATCACAAAGGTACATTTATGACGCGACTTCCATGACGAGTGAGTTTTCATCATAAATTCATCACAGAAGATGCTTAATGACGAATGTTCGTTGTTCTGTGACGAATATGATTCATCATAGATCAGCACAAATGTAGTAATGTGGTGCTCCTTTGTAAAGTCCCTGGGATCACACTCGATTGGAGCTTTATGGGTGAAACCGGATCGGATAATTATCTGGATAAACCATATCCGTATCCGATCGGATCGGATACGGGAACAAAAATGAACTATCCGTTAGGATACGGATTTGGATTCGGATATCTGGAAGCGGATACGGTTTCGGATATGGTATGGCAATGTGAGGGACCCGGTATTTTAAATCGATTCAAGGAATTCACAACAAGTGAAGACGATGACCATAGCCGCTTCCTACGACGGACTATGGCCCACCCCCGCCCCGTGCGACATGCATACGACACAATGCGTATATGACTCACCACGGCCTGATTGAGGGATCACGATTCCAAAAACATACGCCACAATGCGTATGACTCACTTTGGCAATGGACCATGCATTCACTTTGCACTTCACTTGAACCGAAATAAAATAACAAGTACCTCCATATGCATCCAACCACACTCCCCATTTCAACATACACGCATGACAGACGGGAGGTGGGGGCATATGTTGGACAGCAAGAATATCATCACACGAACCACTACGATATGATAATAAAACTAGCTGTCCACATAGTGAACTACATGAGTTTCATCGTTCGGTAATAACCGGAACACATAGTCAAGTCTGAAATATTTATGCAACAGCGGAATAAATAAACCCAAAATCCACAGCGGCGCATCAACCGCTGCCCAAAAGTCATCAGAATCCCACGAGTCGATAGCCAACCAAGAAAACCGAGCAACTAGGCATCATCAAAGTAATCCTCGACCACTGGCTCACCTGCAATGATCTAGGAATATCCTAGGTGAGTACGAGGGTACTCGCAAGACTTATTTGTCGCTTTAGCGCAGCAATGGATATGTGGACCTCGAACCAAAACAAAGGATACATGTGTGTGATTGTCCATTGGGTAGATGACAATTGGAATATTCATAAAAGGATTATCAGTTTCATGCATGTAGAAGGGCGGCATACCAGTACTAATTTATCTGATGCATTTACTTCAAACATTACAAGATGGTTAATAGATAAGAAGATGTTTTCTCTAAGTTTGGACAATGCAGCTGCAAATGATGTATGTGTTAAGGATGTTATTGAAGTGCTAAAGAAAAGGGGCCCCCTAATATGTGATGGTCTATTCTTTCATGTGAGGTGTGCAAATCACATATTAAATTTGGTTGCTAGAGATGCTCTGCAACACATTGCAAATGCAGTTCTCAATATTAGATCATTTGTATTAGTTATAAAGTGCTCTCTGCAGTTGTGGGAGGACTTCCAAAAGTGTGCATCTCAGTGTGAGTTGGATACAAAGAGGGGTGTCTCGTTGGATGTTGTTACAAGATGGAATTCAACATATCACATGTTGAGGGATGCACTATATTATAGAAGAGCTTTTGAGAGGCTTCAGGATATTGACAAGAAAAGGTTTGACAATATAGCTCCATCAGCTGCTGAATGGGAGAAGGCATTGACACTTTGTAAGTGCTTGAAGAAATTCAATGATGTCACCGAGCTACTGTTAGGTACTTCATACCCCACGACAAATCTTTTTTATTCAAACTTTTGTGACATAAAGGCTATAATTTCTGAGTGGTGCAATAGTGAGGACGACACTATTAGAAACATGGCACAGTCTATGAGTGCTAAGTTTGAAAAATATTGGAAGAAGTCAAATGTTGCCCTTGCTGTGGCTAGCTTTCTTGACCCTAGGATCAAGAAAAAGGCAGTAGAGTATTACATGAGAAAGTTTCATGGTAAACTGCATTATCAAGCTAAAGTAGAAGAATTCATGGTTGTAGTGAATCAAATCTATCAAGCATATGCTTCTTCTTACACAAAGAGTTCTACAACATCTAGCAGTATTATGGGTATGAGTGCTGAACCAAATAAAGATGACTTCATGGAAGAAGAAAGTGATACATTTGAGAGCTTCTTATATGGCTCACATGTGGAAGGGGCGGATGAAGGTGACACATGCGACTTGGATAGATACGTGCAAGAACAACCACTAAGGGTTAATAAATCCAGTCAGCACTTTGATGTGTTGTCTTGGTGGAAAAATCAGCAAGATATATATCCTATTTTATCTCTAGTTGCCCGTGATGTATTGGCCATGCAAGCGTCAACTGTTGCTTCAGAATCGGCTTTTAGTGCTGGTGGTCGTGTGATTGATCCATTTCGTAGTCATCTTGAACCTGAGATGGTGGAAGCATTGATCTATACTAAAGATTGGGTGGCTGCATCTAGAAAAGGTGATCATTTTTGTTGTTTCTAATTCTACAACATAGTTGTCTATTTATTTACTAATATAATTTTCTTACCAAAATTTCAGATTCTACTAGAGGGGTTGCATCTATCGTCAATGATCTGGAGGTTGTGGAGACTCTTGTTGCTAGCTTAACTCTCGAGGACCTTGAGGAGCGGGTATGACACTCATATATTCTTTTTACTGGCTGTTTTTTAAATGATTTATTAGATGTTAATTATTGGAAATTGTTAGGAATCACAAATTTCTGGTGATGATGAGGATTGATTGTTGGTCAGCACACCAAAACCCTACAAAGAAGCTGTGTGAAATGGAAGGAGAGGAAGTGTTCTGTGTTGGATCTTCTATGTCTTATGGAACTTCTAAAAACTGTAGTATGCATGTATGTAATCTTTTAGCATTATGACTATGGAACTTCTAAAAGTTGTGCTATGTTGTGCTAAAGCTGATCAAAAAATGTTTCAGCACTATGTTAGATCAAGTATGTTTTTTGTGCTGTGGTCTTTGAGCAGTATGCATCAGATGTTTATATTCTTTTCATTATGCTCTTTGTGTGTGATCTTGTCAATTGTCATTATGTTTATATATATATATATATATATGTGATCTTTTCTGTATGTAATCTATTTCTCTTCGTATGTGTGTACTATCCAACTTTTTTTATCCATTTCCGGTCCGCATCCGGTCCGTATCCGTACCATATCCGATTATGAAATTATCCGTATTCATATCCATATCCGAACACTATCCGATCCGCTTCCGAATCCGAGAAAAAAATATGAAATAGGATATGGTACAAGCGCTATCCGAACCGAATCCGATCCGGTTTCACCCATATGGAGCTTGATGCAACGCTGAAATACCCAATCAACTACTCAATCGGTGATATGGTATATGCATCTTATCCGCCTGAGATTAAGTAGACCAACACCTGACAAACGCACCATACGATTACCAGCATCGTATGCATTCACTATTGGTCAAGCCGGGCAAAAGCGAACATCACACAAGAGTTGAACAAAATCCCGAAAATCCTATAAAGACTTAGCACCATTCTCGAATCCACAAACAAAATAAGATCGGAGGAGCCCGAGAATGATACTAACGATGAGTAGTATAACTCTACTGCATATGATGGTCATATCTGTATATGATATTCTAGGGGTCTTCTAGATACCTAGAGCAACAGCCGTATCTAAGAGGAACTCTAGGAAGATAAAGAAGCTATCCGTAGGTGTCCGGATACCCCTTAAACAAGGAAGCTAATTCCTACGATAATAGGAGTCCTACTCGGAGAAGAGTCCATGCCCGATACAGGATATCCACTATAAAAGGAATAAGAGGACCCTGTGGAGAGGAGACACACCCAAATAGAGCAAGAGACAAACAAAGAGAGTGACTCAGAAACACACAAAACCAAACAGATTCACTCGAGGAGACTTCCGAGCCAAGTAGAAGGGAAGGCAACACCGCTAATATCGACTCCTGGCTGGTAATAGATCTCCATCTAGGCTAGTTTTCCCCTTGTAGTTTGTCTCGAGATCAATACAACACACACAGGACATAGGGTTATTATCCTCAGAGAGGCCCAAACCTATATAAATCCTTGTCTCCCGACGACTTGACTTGGCATGACTAGGTGTCCCCAACTCTCATACTTTCATCACGTACATCCGCACGTAAGATCAGCGGTTTACCAATCGTCGACCAATACCCTCACCGTGGGGACCCCTTCAGGCAACATTATCAAGTCTTCGTTGATGTCATGGCCGACTCCACCAAGGACCATGTCAAATTCTGGCTTCTCGGATGAGGGGTTCTATGATAACTTTGCTCCTTCATCCGACCAGGAGCCGATGATTGACCAAGTGGATCTAGGAGACTTATCCCCTAATGACGAGTCTGACAATGACACAAGTCTCTTTTTGGACAATTATGCCAGGACCTATGGTATTGAGCTGGAATGGGCCGATCGCCAAGACGTTCACGTAAGCAACGTAAGCCCTTTGTCGGGGTTATCCCCTGCAGCTTCTGGCCACCCAGATGGCAACTTCTTGGAGATCCTATCTGACAATAGATCTATGATGGAGCTAGACTCTACTTCTAGCGAAGCATACCCCCAAGAAGTTTTTGTAATTGGGGACGGGAACAAAACCCCACCTAACCCCACTCGGAGTGACGGTGCGGCGGATCCAATCCGACTGCTAGGAACCAACTTACAATGAGATATAAATTTGTATCGTCCTCTTTTATACGTAGCAAGCTTCAAAAGTTGCAACATTTAGAACAAGGTAGTAACACCGTTGATGAGTACTATCTAGACCTTCAATACTACTTATCTTGTTGTAATATCAATGAAAGCAAGGAAGTTACTCTTAATAGATTTTTGAAAGGTTTGAACCATGACATTCAGGATGAACTTATGCATAAGGACTATTTTTCTCTCGATCGTTTGTTTCGTCTTGCTTGCAAAACTGAACAGGTGATCAAGAGATGGATAAATAAGGCCAATAAACACAATGTACAAGTTTCCATGTTGCAACCTACTAAAGGTACTAGTTCCCATGCTCCCCGTGATGAACTCTACCTGTCCACTACTCACACTATTTTAGAGCAACCTAGAGGGGAACCGCTTGTTATTTTGCCTTTACCACAAGATGAGAATGCTGTTTGTAAAGAATTGCATAATGCTCCTTGTGATAAGGAAGAGTTGTGTGATAACGCTTCATTTATATCTACACCACAACTAGATGGTAAACATGCTACTTATGTTTTAGAATCACATGTTAGTACTGAAATTAGTGTTCCATGTGCTGAAATTGTTACTAGCCCTCATGACGAATTGATCAAATATGTTGAAATTATTTTCCAAGAATCACATGATAATTTTGCTGGAACCAATGCACTACTTACTGATTTGAGCTTGCCATGTGATCAAATAACTAAAATACCTGCTGATATATGTGCACCATGCGAAACTCATGTTTTATATAATGATTTGCGTGCACCAAACATTGATATGGATAAAATGAATTCTGAAATTTCAGACTTGGATGTGTCTAAGGTCCCTTTAGATGATAACTGTACTGTTTTAGGCCTCCCAAATGGTGATATTGACTCTACTACTTTGGTTACTACACATGCTAAGAACAGTTGCTATGATAGTCTAGTAGTGCCAAAAGTTGAGCCTTGTGAATTGAACGATTGTAAGGTAGGTTGTGATAAGTTAGTAGCACCTAAAACAGAACTTGATGCCATACTCTCTAATTTATTGTGCTATGTTAAGCTTGACACACCTATGAAATTGTCACACGCTTTAATGAAAGTTTTTGAACTTGTAAGTTTACCTTCGTGGAATTCCATCTATACTCTGTGCTATCAAGTTAATGTGATTGGAGACTATAGCGTAGATTGTAGAATCTTATTGCATAGCTTTTGCATCACCCATGCTGAAATTGTTGATGAACTTACTCATTCCAACAATGATCATTTGCAATTGTTTATCTCGTCAACTTCGCAATGTGAGAATTTTATTCAAAGACTTATGTTGCATGCTGCCACAACTTTTGTATTCCTCCACATCCTAAAATTCAGCAGGCAAGTGATAATCCTTTCATCTCTTTGAATGTGCATTCACATCATTTTCAATGGCACGTGTTTGAGTAATATTATAATAAATGCTTATGCTTGCAAAACTAGTTGCAGTACTTGTTGTACAGATAGTTTTGATAAACTCATGATCCCTTTTGCTAATGCTCATCACAAACATAAGTTATTCACTTATATTTGCAAATTGAGTTGCAATGCTTGCTGGAAATCTAAAAATGATATGGCACTAAATATGCTTGTGAAATCTGCCGAGAAGTATCATGTTTTCAATTCTGGTTTGGATGTAATTGCTACCTAGGATGAGCTAACCATAATCAATAGATACATATATACTGCATACACGTTTTCTTTGCACTTTGATGGTTTTTAGATTATGCAAAGCCGAGGACGGCTTTGTTTTCAAGGAAGGGAGGATGATGAGGACATGACCCCCATGGATGCACCCACTGCCACCTCTACTTCCACTACTTCAACTACGTCCGCTGCTCCAGCTATAAAGAATAAAAGGAGGTCCGTGAAGATCGTCAAGAACAAGCAAGGAGTTAAGTTCAAGCTGTCGAGAGGAGGAGCAAATGAAGTTCATGTGACCATAAAGATGTCTCGCATGGATTTGTGCTGTACAAGAAGATCTCCCAGGTCACTTTTGGTCCAAAAAAGTTAGAGATCAAGTCCAACAAGTTTTGGACGTACTCTGATTCAGATTCCTAAGACAGCCTATAACCCAGATCTCCTCTGGAAGACCCGGACATCAACCAGGACCCTCCGGCCACGCGGACCCTCCGGATTCTGCCTACGAGTAGCAAAACAGGCCACGGCCCATGTATTCCTTAAGTGGAGGGTTAACCTATAAATATTGTATTCTCGACTAATTAGGGTTTTCAGACTTGTTGTTTAGACTTAAGTTGAGCTTAGCTCCTAATCTAGGGTTCATCCCTCTAGATTAGGGTTTCCACCATAGGCCTTGCTTCTCTTGTGGATTGTAAGGACCGACGCATGCCCCCAGGTGGAGATTGTGGCATTCAATCAAGAGTATAGTTGACTTGGTTTCCTAGTTCCCAAAGGCTTTCTCATTGGAGTTTGTTGTTGGGGTGGGTTTTCCATTTAGGCTATGCTAATTACCCAATCCAATCCATGAAGATCAGGAGCCACTGTATCAACTTGGTATCAGAGCTCTAGGTTGCCACGGTTTGGATTTGTATCCCCTCTTTTTCCCTACCCCCAATTGCTAGATTTGTTTTGGTTTTTCTTGCCTATTTTGAAAACCCCACAAAAAGAGCCTAATTTGAGATTTAGATGTGATTTGGAGGTTTGGGTAAGCTTTGGTTGGTTTGGATCCATTAGATCTTTGCTATACTTTTTGATCTAACCTTCCTTTGCGTTGCTTTGGCCAATTCCATTGTTTGCCCCTTCGATTTGGTGGATTTCGGTCTGCCCAAAATTTCAGATCTGCTCCTCTATTCCTTGGCCGGACCCTCTGGATTCCAGCTGGACAGTCCGGGCGGCCGGACCCTCCGGATTCAACCCGGACAATCCGGATTTGGCAAAAACAGGGTGTAGCAGTTTCACTAATTGGGGCATATCTTCCAAGTCCGGTGTCCGTTTTGGGAAATCTTGGACTCGTTGGAAAGCTAGCGATGAGCTCTAGGTCATCATTATTGACACCAATTTTCACAAGCAAGGTATAATCTCCGGCAAGTCCATCTTTGTCAGTGTTACGGGGCCCAGGGTCCCCTAAACCGCTGGCAAAGGTCCAATTTGACACCACATCGCCAAGGACGCGGGAGTTAAGTAGAGGTGCTCGGGGGCTCACCCCGAGCATTGTTCCACTCGGCTAAATCAAGGGGTGCCCCGAGTCGTCCCTTAAGGGTGCTTCCAGAAGGGCCCAAGGTGACTTGATCCTCGCCCGGGACGAAGCAAGCAGAAGTGCTCGGGGGCTCACTTCGAGCACCCGAGCAGAAGTGCTCGGGGGCTCACCCCGAGCATCCGAGGCGACCTGGCCCCCGTTCGGGGCGCCGAGTGCCTCGCCCGGATGATGGAGCGGCCTAGAGGGTGTGTTCGGGGGCCTCCGATCCCGGGGGCCCCTCCTCTGTCCACGTGGCCCGACAGGTGCATTTAATGCATATGTTGGGTGCATTAAATGCCCGTCTACTCTAGGTCCTTTCAGGCAAGGGGCGGTGTCCTGACCGGTTCCTGTTCCCCCAAGTGATAAGCCCTGTCAGCTATCAGTCTTGGAGGGGATGGAGAGGTCTGACACCCTTTTTGACCTAGGCTCACCTCCGCGCGCCCATACGCATGCCCTCTGCACCTGGTCCGTGGGGCCCGGGTAGTTGCAGCATAGCCCATGTCAGGAGACGTCAAGTCTTCACCTCCTGACACGCCCTCATCACGATGATCTGGTTTCCAACCAAGGCGTGACCGGCACTGTTCTGCTACAGTGTATCTCAACCACTGGCGTGGCTTGCCCACGCCCCATTCGTCAGCAACAAAGTACCATTGTAAGATAGTTACCTTTCGGCCACTGTGGTGACCCCCGGATATATAAGGGGAGAACTGCGGACATGCAAGGGGAGATCCCTTCTTGATCAAGCCTCACATATCCAAACCGTAGAAAAAGAACTAGAGCATCTGTGCTGCTAGTTCACTGTAATCTCTCCACATATTCTCAAATACACAAAAAGCAGGACGTAGGGTTTTACACCTAGAAGGTGGCCTGAACCTAGATAAATCATCGCGTGTTTTCTAGTTTCCTATCCTGCCAAGCTCTAGCTCCGGCGTAGCTCCGTAGATCTGCGCCTCCCAGGCCGAATCCCAAAGGGGGTCCTTCCAGACCACCGATACCGGCGTTTGTACGTCGACATCTGGCGCGCCAGGTAGGGGAGGCCAAGGTCTCGAAACTACGCCGCTCATGGCAGGCCAGCAGTCATCTTCCCAGTGGGGGGCGACTGCAGCCATCTGTTTCAACACGTTCGGCATCCTCTCGAGAGCAAGGGCGTCATGCCGTGCCCAGCGGCACCGCAACGGCAGCCGCTGCGTTGTCACTGTTGCAGCACCCAGCAAGCGAAGGAGGATTGCATGCCGATACAGCCTTCGTCGAGCTCCCCCAGCCGGTTCGGTGCCGGCTGGATTTCGACGAGCCGGGCGAAGCAGGTGTGCTGCATGCCGCGCAGCTTCTCCTCCGGCACCCTTCCATCTAGGTGGAAGGCATATCTCCGGTGGGCCCTTGGCTCCAGGAGGTAGCCAACCTGGTCGACACCGGTCACCACTAGGTGGTGGCCAGAAGTTCCCATACCTCTTCGAGGCATGGCGACCCCCAAGATGGCCCCTCAGCGGCGCCTCCGTCATTACCACCACGTCCTTGACGTGGTGAAGCGACGGAGCCCCGCGGCGGGTCCCACCATTCGGTCACCTCTCCTATTCTAGGGGGCGGCCCAGACCTTTTGTCACGGACCCGGAATTGCATATGACTAAGGGAACGCGAAGTCGCCAAGGACCGAACGACTCGTCGGCCCGGGTGGCACGGTACCTGCGCCGTACGCACCAAGACTGAACGATCCGACACCCGCCACGTGCGAGCCGGCCGGAAGCGACCAATCTTCCCAGAGCCACATACGATTCCAATATCCGGTGAAGGTGTAGAGTCGTTCCCAATTACTACCAGGGAAGACAAGGTCGGAGGAGCCCGGCAGTTCTACCCACACCCTAACCTAGCCCGAAGGCTAGTGGGTCGCTCGAAAGCCCGGTAGAACGCCCACACCCTGCCTGGCCGGCACAGCATCTCAGCCAGCGGGTCACTCAACCGATTCGTGCCCAACCTAGTAACAACCGGTACAACCGCAACCCTTCACGGCATACCCAAAACGCTTCAAATCATACACGCATTGCGTAAGGGCAGCCTGGGATTAACAACTCGGATATCATAACAAAGCTCTACAGATACAATATTAATATTAACTGCCCACGATGGGACAACACATTACAATATTCAGTCATAACTGAAAGCATATCCGAGTACGGAGAAATTAAACGACAGCGGAAACAAGTGAATGGGTCCCACAGCGTCTTAGCGACCGCTGGGCAAAAGCTACAACTATCCCATCAATCGAACACAACCGAGGAAACAGCAAGTTTAAGCATCATCGAAATAATCTTCCACCACCGGCTCACCTGCAAGCTCCAGGGGTATCCTGGGTGAGTACGAACGTACTCGCAAGACTTATCCGTGCTTGATTAAATGTCCTACTCATACTAGTTCAACATTAATTAAACATGAATGCTTCTCAGAGTAACAATATACAACTTAAGAACATAACATTAATAAGGTGAAGTAAGACGAACTAAGTACCAACTAACTCATAACACAACACATCACACCCATGTGTACCACCAAATCAAACCATCAACTCCAATTCCATCGGGGCATCCCGTGTATCCAATCCAATTCAATCCATTAAACATTATCCGATCCGATTAGGGCAGCCCCTCAGTAAAATCCAAACTGATCCGATCCATACATGAGTTAACAATTCCAATTCGATCCAATCCTCGCATATTCATTTTAAATCTCTCGAACTACTACCGACAACTCAACCCCTGTAGGCATAGTGAGTGCATAACAGTTTGGAGGTAGCGAGCCTCACAAAGTGCATGGAGGCTTACCCCAGCTATCCTCAGTGTTGGTTCTCGCTAGCGTTCACGTGTGATAAGGGATGGTGACACTCTGGAAATAGGGTTGGTATGGCGACAAAAACTTCATACACCTGGGTCGCCGTCATGCTTCAATTCACACCAACCGTACCCATTGTGCACGCCCTCGGCTCTCCCAACTCACTTAACAATTTAGTTGGAGAGCTATAAGATGTTCTCGACGTAAGGCACAACCTACACATGCTAGTGTGCGCAACTTGCAACGACTCAACGATAACAATCATACACATAGCACATATACAAGGGCATACACGAGAGTACGGAAGGTAAAGATGCAACAAGCTCTGCTTGCCTGATTCGGTTTGTTCCTGTTCTTGCGTCTGCTCGTGAGCCTGGAGGTCTCCTTCGTCGTATTCTAGTGCAAGCAAATGGAATATCGCAGATAAGCAACAATGCAATCAATGAATCCAGCATGTATGCATGAGTGTGAATGCAAGGATGGTATTGTTTAACAATATATCGACATTAGGGTTGATTGGTTGTCCTAAGCTATATGCATGCTCAGATTCATGAGATTACGACTTAGGGTTTTAGAGGTAATCACTTATGGTGAAGTGGCAATGAACATGCATGTTAATAATTGTTTAATATTCTGAACTAATTGACTAGCGCAACTGAAATCGAAGTTACGATCAATTAGTTATGCACTTGTTGAGTTAGGGTTTACGGGGTTCGACGAATAAAGGAGCTAATACCTAAGACCTATCATGCATGTATTCTTACTGGGATTTCAGTGGTTACATATCGTAGTATATCTCACAAGGATTCCAGAAAGGTATAATTTGTCGAGATTGGAGTTATGATGATGAAACTAGGGTTCACGGATCCTCGACACTAACTAATCTTCTACCCCAGATAATATACTGTGCATGTATCCAAACTTCATTTTTGTTTCAGCCATCTTGTAGAGTTTTTCATGAGGTTTCTAAATATATAAAAATATTTCAAT
Organism: Stipa capillata; assembly: GCA_019208055.1. Lineage (NCBI taxonomy): Eukaryota > Viridiplantae > Streptophyta > Magnoliopsida > Poales > Poaceae > Stipa > Stipa capillata. The sequence goes on from JAGXJF010004701.1 coordinate 194,181, forward strand.
TTGGAGTTGTGGTTTAAAAGTTATGGCCATTTGAATTTTAGTGCAAAATCTGCCCTAACAAACCCTAAACCTAATTGCTAAGTCTACCCGAAGGCTACCCCGATCCATTTGCAAATCCTAAACGCACCCGAGATTTCACCCGAGAACTCAGCCCACTAAACCACGTCAGCAGGGCCGGGGTCCACTTGTCACCGGGTCAGTCGCTCGGGAACGAATCAAACGACGCCACGCGTCGGGCCCTCTCTCTCTCTCTCACCCCTCCGCTCTCTCTCACTCGGGGCCGGCCGGAGCCGAGGTCCAGACGGCGGCGAGGTCACCGGAGACTCGCCGGAAACGGCTCGGGTACACGGTTCTAGTCGGGACAACGGGCAAAACGACCGGGAGCTCACCGTGGAGGCTATGCGCGCAACCGATGTTCTTGGGGGAGGCTGGAGGAGGCTGGCGCCGGTGAAGATGGTCGGAGTGGTTCGGGTCACCGGCGTCGGGGGTGTTCCGGGCGGAGATCTGCGAAAATAAGCGCACCGAGAGGTTCAGGAGGATGAATGGAGGCTCTGGAGCAAGAAGGTGGAACGGGAGAGGGACCAGAGCGTTGGGGAGTGCTCGTCGGGGTAGGGCGCCGGACTTGAAGACGACGCAGGCGGCTGTAGCTGCCTGGGCTCGGACCTGCAGAAAGGAGTGGAGGGAGAGGTGAAGAAGGTTAAGGGGATACGCTGGGGAAGAAAATCGGTTGCTATGGCTCACTGGATCTCGAGGAATTGCTCACCGGAGTTGAGCTCGGAGGTGGCCGGCGCTGGGGAAGATGAGGAATTAGGGCACCGGGAGAGGAGAGCGGTTCTAGGGTTTGGCGGAGAGGGAGAAGGGGAGAAGGGAAGTTGTCGGGAGGCCCTTTTTATGGGGCGGCGGGGCTTCAGACCGAGGGCGCCGGGGGTGGAGCACCGCCCACGCCGGCGAACGGGCGTCGGGGACGTGGCCGACGCGCCCCGACAGGTGGGCCCCGGGAGCGGCACAGAGAGGGGGAAGAGACTGACGGAGGGGGCCCGGTGGCAGTGGGAGGAGGCGCGCGCGCGGGAGGGCCGAGCGGGCTGAGGTAGCTGGGCCGACCGAGGGGAGGTTCCGGCCCAGAGGGAGTTAGGGTTCTTTTTGATTTTTCTTTTTATATTTTCCAGTTTTATTCCCCACGACATTTTATGTACAATTTCTTCTCCAATTAACTTGAAATTTTTACAGAAGCTTCATAATATTATTTGGGAGCTGTTGGGGGAGTTTGAATCCATTTGGGGAAGATTTGAATGGGTGTCCAGTTCAAATTGGAATTAGGGTTCGAATTAGGGTTTACACTGCGACTAGGATTTAAATTTTCCCAAAATTCATGAAAATTGACAAGGGGCTAGGGTTTTCACTTTCCAAGCTATTTGTGAAGTTTGGGGAGGTTTGGACTCATTAAGGTTGTTCTATCGACGAACCCTAATTTTGGCACCGTTAGGGTTTTAGGGTTAGGGACGGAGATTCTTTGAATGGGTTCGATGATTTCCACCACCCTTAACGACGATTTTGTTACTTCGAATACTTCAAATAAATTGATTGGTGTTTGTATGAATTTCCACCGAGGATGAGATATTAACATATTCTATAAATTACAGTTATACCCTTTTCGAGTTTAAATGAGGTAGTGCGGGGTGATGCCATGTATGCATGAATGCTTAATCGTTAAGTTTGGGGATTACAAAACCTACCCCCCTTAAAAAGATCTCGACCCGAGATCGCTAACGGTCGACAAACAAGGTTGGGAATTCGCTCTTGAGCCATTCTTCACGCTCCCAGGTGGCTTCATCTTCAGTGTGGTTGCTCCACTGGACCTTGAAGAATTTGATACTGCGACTTCGAGTCTTGCGTTCCATCTCATCAAGGATGCACACCAGATGTTCTCGGTAAGAGAGGTCTTCATGCAGCACTTCGATTTCAGGATTAGTCTTCATCTCAGGAACTCGATGGCAAGCTTTCAACTGGGATACATGGAAGACATCGTGCATCCGAGATAGCTCCGGAGGTAATTCCAACTGGTATGCCACGGTTCCTCTTTTGGCTAGGATGCGATAAGGTCCAATGTAACGAGGAGCTAACTTTCCTTTCATTGCAAAGCGGCGGACACCTTTGAATGGGGTGACCTTGAGATACACACTGTCTCCAACTTGAAAGGTAACTTCTCGTCGCTGAAGATCGGCATAGCTTTTCTGCCTGGATTGAGCTTCACGAAGACGTTCACGGATGAGTTGGACTAAGTCTTCTGCTTCTTCGATTGGGTTAGGCCCAAAGAATTGCCTCTCTCCGGTCTCGGACCAATTCAATGGAGTCCTACACTTCCTTCCGTAAAGTACTTCAAAGGGTGCCATACCGAGACTGGTCTGATAACTATTGTTGTAGGCAAACTCTGCATATGGCAAGCAATCTTCCCAATTGGATCCCAATGTGAGTGCACAAGATCTTAACATGTCTTCAAGGATCTGGTTTGTCCGTTCAACTTGACCACTGGTTTGGGGATGAAAGGCGGTGCTGAATGACAGGGAAGTTCCCATAGACTCGTGTAAGCATTTCCAAAATCTGCTAGTGAATTGAGTGCCTCGATCTGAAATGATTCTCTTGGGAACACCATGGAGACATACGATTCGAGAGATGTACAATCTTGCTAGCTGACTTACTTTGTGGGTTGTCTTCACAGGGATGAAGTGAGCGACTTTGGATAGGCGGTCTACAATTACCCATATTGCATCGTTGCCCTTCGGGGATCTCGGCAGACCTACTACAAAATCCATACCAATCTCTTCCCATTTCCACTCGGGAATAGGGAGTGGCTGAAGTAGTCCTGCTGGTCTCTGGTGTTCGGCCTTCACACGGCGACAGACATCACACTCAGCAACATATTGGGCAATCTCCCGCTTCATTCGGGTCCACCAGAATTGGCGACGTAGATCTTGGTACATCTTGGTACTGCCTGGATGGATGGCTAATGGGGAGTTGTGTGCTTCATGGAGGATTAGGTCTTTTAGTTGCTTGTCCTTGGGCACAACCAATCGCTTTCCAAACCATAATACTCCCTCCTTATCTTCAGTGAAACAAGTTGCGGTACCAGCCTTCATCTTCTCTCTGATTTTCTGCATACCGGCGTTCTGAGCTTGGGCAGCCTTGACCTGATCCTCTAAGGATGGTTTTACTTCAAGGGTGGCGAGGGTACCCTGCTCAACCATCTCCAGATTGAGCCGTTGGAACTCTTCATGAAGTGATGGTTGCTGCTCCAAAATCACGAGGTTATTGCAGTAAGCTTTCCGACTAAGGGCATCGGCAACGACGTTAGCCTTGCCAGGAGTATAGTTCAGGCCCAAATCATAATCCTTGATGAGCTCGAGCCACCTTCTTTGTCGGAGATTTAGGTCCGGTTGGGTGAACAGGTACTTCAGGCTCTTATGGTCCGAGTAGATTTCGCAACGATTACCGATGAGGTAATGTCGCCATATCTTAAGAGCGTGAACCACGGCTGCTAGTTCCAAGTCGTGGGTAGGGTAATTGGCCTCATGAGGACGCAACTGACGTGAGGCATAAGCCACGACACGGCCTTCTTGCATAAGAACACAGCCCAATCCATTTCTGGGAAGCATCGCAGTAAACCTCAAAATCCTTATTAACGTCTGGGAGAACCAGCACCGGGGCTGAGGTCAACCTTTCCTTAAGTTCTTGAAAACTCTTTTCACACTTGTCAGACCATATAAACTTGGTTTCTTTCTTCAGCAATTCTGTCATCGGCTTGGCTATGGAAGAGAATCCTTCAATGAACCGGCGGTAGTATCCAGCTAGTCCCAGGAAGCTTCGGACCTGGGTAACCGATTTGGGTTGCTTCCACTCTTGTACCGCTTGCACCTTGCTCGGGTCCACTGCGACACCTGCAGCTGATATTACATGACCCAGGAACTCCACTTGTTGTTTCCAAAACTCGCACTTGGAGAACTTGGCATACAGACGATGTTCACGAAGCTTGTCGAGCACCCTTCTCAGATGGTCTTCATGTTCTGATTCAGACTTGGAATAGATGAGGATGTCGTCGATAAAGACGACAACAAACTGATCCAGGAACTCCATGAAGACTGAGTTCATGAGTTGTGTAAAAGTGGAAGGGGCATTGGTTAGTCCGAAGGACATGACTGTGTACTCATATAATCCGTATCGGGTAGTGAAGGCTGTCTTGGGAATGTCTTCGGATCTGATCTTTATCTGGTGGTAACCCAATCTGAGATCGATTTTGGAGAAGACACAGGCTCCGGTCAACTGATCGAATAGATCATCAATCCTAGGAAGGGGGCATTTGTTCTTCACCGTAAGTTCATTCAGGGGACGATAGTCCACGACCATCCTTAAGCTTGAATCTTTCTTTTTCACGAACATGGCTGGACAACCCCACGGCGATGAACTAGGTCGGATAAAACCCTTTTCCTCAAGCTCCTGGAGCTGCTTCTTCATTTCCAATAATTCCTTCGGGGATATCCGGTAGGGTCGCCTTGACACCGGGGCGGTTCCCGGTGGAAGTTCGATAACGAACTCCACGGCACGGTCAGGGGGCATACCCGGCAACTCTTCGGGGAACACGTCCGGGTATTCACCCACTACTGGGACGAGCTCGATTCCTTGGTCCGGGATACTGTTCAGAGCAAAAAGACACCCTGATGGGGACGAGGATACAAATATCACCTCTTTGCCGGAGTCCGAGGTAAGGGATACCGATCTTTTGGCACAATCTATCTGGGCTTTATGCTGGATCAACCAATTCATACCTAGTATCACATCTAGCCCTGCGGACCCCAACACTACCATGTTTGCCCGAAACATCTCCTTGCCAATTTCTATTTGAACACCCTCGCAAATCAGCTCGGTCCTCAGCTCGGAGCCGGGAGTTGCGACAATAAGAGGGGAACGCAATGCTGATGAAGGAATATGATGGTCATGTGCAAACTTGCTGGATATGAATGAATGGGATGCTCCAGAATCAAAAAGAACTGTAGCGGGAGTTGAGTTGACTGAGAGCGTACCCAGCACCACTTCAGGGTGCGTCCTGTGCTTCCTCCGCCGTGACGTGGTTGACTCGGCCACGGCCGGGGGCTTGAGATTTGGTTGGAGCTGATCCTTTAGCTTGCTGACCTCCTCGTGGCTGTCCTTGCGGCAGGTTGGGGGCATATACGTGTCCTGTGCGTGGCTGCGTGCAGCGGTTGGCAAAGTGCCCCATGGCTCCGCAGTTGTAGCACCGGACCTTGCTCATGTCCGGAAAAGGTCGCTGCTGCACTCCCTGAGGACGGGGTTGATAATTCTGCTGCTGAGGACGGGGAGCGTAGACTTGAGGTCTTGGCGGATATGGCCCCGCAGGACGAGATGGTTGGGGCTGCCACACCCGCGGCTTCTGTGAACTGCTCGCAGCTGATCTCTGTATCTCCCGCTCGCGCTTGCGGTCCTGCTGAAGGACAGACTCCTTCGCTTCAATCTCGATGGCCTTATCTACCAAATGCTGGAAATTCTGCACCTCGGCGATAGCTAGCTTGGCCTGCAATTCATTGTTCAGCTTGCGCTTGAATTTCTCCACCCTGTCCTCATCGGTGGAGACTTCTCGCGGCACATAACGGGATAGGTGGTTGAATTCGTGGAGGAACTCTAACACTGACTTTCTGCCCTGTCGGAGGTTGTAGAACTCTTCCTTCTTTAAATTCATGACGCCCTTGGGGACATGGGAAGCACGAAAGCCGGTTCGGAACTCGGCCCACGTGACTACATGACCAGGAGCTTGGATGGCCAAGAAGTTCTGCCACCAGTTTGCTGCAGCGCCTTCCAGGTAGTGGGTGGCGAAGTTAACCTTATCTGCTTCGGCGCACTGTGCCAGTTGGAGTTTTCTTTCAATCGTGCAGATCCAGTCATCCGCGTCCATAGGGTCGTCGGATCGATTGAAGGTGGGCGGCTGCGTTCGCTGGAACTCCGCTAGGCCACCTCGAGCCTGGCCACCACCGGCGCCTTGATTACGCGCCAGTTGTTCGAGGATTCTATTCTGGGTCATCAGCAGATCTGCAATGCTTGGCTGCTGGGGAGGGGGTGGCACCTCTTCTTCCTCACGGTCACGGCGTCCACGTGCAGCTCCACGGGTTCCGGTAGCCATGCTGCTGAAATCAGAAGACACCGGATGAGATGAAGGAAGCTAGAAAGTTGGAAACTCAAGGGTCTATCCGTAAGGGTATAACAAGGCATCCAAGAACATGGCACATAACTGCAGACATACTTCCTCAAGACAAGGGCACCAACAAGGGCAGGGAAAGTTAGGGTTAACACTCGAAATTCATTAATATAACCGCCGGAGTTCATGCATGGGGCTGCGATTTAAATCACCCTTATGGTGAAATAAACGTATACAAAATACCAAAATTGCAGCCACAAGTACCCAATTACATGTCTCTTAAAAGATAACTTAGACCTAGGGTTTGGTTCAGTTTACAATCCATAAGAAGGCCCTTAACAACTTGCCACTCGAATCCAGTCGGCACTACGACGACTAACTTCTACGACTGGTACTTCGAATCCTACCCTTCAACCCCTCAGCCTACTCTTCGTCAGTTGGCGGGTTGCTGGTGGTGTACCAAACACGCTCCTCAGGGTCCTCTTCCTCTTCTTCTCTTGCAGCAGCTTCATTGGTGGGAACTGAAGCGGCTGGTGTGGAGGTATCTTCTTGTGAGGGCCTTGGAGTGAAGAGCCGAAGGTACTGTCGGGAGGTCATCCTTTTACGTGGCTTGACTCCAGAACTCTGAGGTTGAGTTGCCTCACCAGGTGGAATTGGGGTCGGCTCTTGTACTGGAACAAAGGGGCTCTCGCCGCAAGACTCATCTTCATTTGCTACATGATACCTTCGACGCAACTCATAGCGAAGCTTTGCGGTTAACTCTTGTTAGTCGTTCCACCTCTTGAGTAGCATTTCCGTAGTCCCGATACAACCTATCGTGCATTACTTCTGCAGAGACAATGTGGTTGGCCGTCTCCATCTCAGTCTCATCCTCTTCTTCGTCGTCACTTGGTGCTGGTACCGAAATGCTGGCGCCTCCATCGGTAACCTGGGGAATAAGACGGAAAGGGGGAAAATAGGAAGATCTCATCGAAGTGATGTCGTAGGTGGAGAACTGCTTTTCTTGAGGCTTCCAGTCGGGCATCCGCATCACTTGGTCTGGGTGCTGTAAAGGTCTGATCCAGATCCGAAACTCTCACTGTGACCCATCCCATCCAAAAATGAGTCTTCCCGTGAACTTTGTAGGTCTTGGCATGGAAAGCAGGGAGGTCTTCCTGGGGCACGCCAAGGTATTCCAACATTCTCCATAACAGGGTAGCCCATCCTCCTAGTTGATGTGGGTCGGTCACAATGTTATACACCATCCTATACAAGTTTAGAGTTAGAGAGGATAAAGTTAGCCACACAAAGAAAACAAATGCAATAGAGGAGAATTTCAGAACTAAGAGCGATGAGGGTAAGGAATAAAAGCAATCTACTTATTAATTTTTTTTTAACATAGGGTTTACTTTTTAAATAGTTTTGCTGGCCCGTCGACGAGGCGCAGCGGAAGCTCCTATCTAACGACCACCTGCAATTGGCTTCCTACGGTCAGCTCGGCTCTGATACCAAGCTGTCACGGACCCGGAATTGCATATGACTAAGGGAACGCGAAGTCGCCAAGGACCGAACGACTCGTCGGCCCGGGTGGCACGGTACCTGCGCCGTACGCACCAAGACTGAACGATCCGACACCCGCCACGTGCGAGCCGGCCGGAAGCGACCAATCTTCCCAGAGCCACATACGATTCCAATATCCGGTGAAGGTGTAGAGTCGTTCCCAATTACTACCAGGGAAGACAAGGTCGGAGGAGCCCGGCAGTTCTACCCACACCCTAACCTAGCCCGAAGGCTAGTGGGTCGCTCGAAAGCCCGGTAGAACGCCCACACCCTGCCTGGCCGGCACAGCATCTCAGCCAGCGGGTCACTCAACCGATTCGTGCCCAACCTAGTAACAACCGGTACAACCGCAACCCTTCACGGCATACCCAAAACGCTTCAAATCATACACGCATTGCGTAAGGGCAGCCTGGGATTAACAACTCGGATATCATAACAAAGCTCTACAGATACGATATTAATATTAACTGCCCACGATGGGACAACACATTACAATATTCAGTCATAACTGAAAGCATATCCGAGTACGGAGAAATTAAACGACAGCGGAAACAAGTGAATGGGTCCCACAGCGTCTTAGCGACCGCTGAGCAAAAGCTACAACTATCCCATCAATCGAACACAACCGAGGAAACAGCAAGTTTAAGCATCATCGAAATAATCTTCCACCACCGGCTCACCTGCAAGCTCCAGGGGTATCCTGGGTGAGTACGAACGTACTCGCAAGACTTATCCGTGCTTGATTAAATGTCCTACTCATACTAGTTCAACATTAATTAAACATGAATGCTTCTCAGAGTAACAATATACAACTTAAGAACATAACATTAATAAGGTGAAGTAAGACGAACTAAGTACCAACTAACTCATAACACAACACATCACACCCATGTGTACCACCAAATCAAACCATCAACTCCAATTCCATCGGGGCATCCCGTGTATCCAATCCAATTCAATCCATTAAACATTATCCGATCCGATTAGGGCAGCCCCTCAGTAAAATCCAAACTGATCCGATCCATACATGAGTTAACAATTCCAATTCGATCCAATCCTCGCATATTCATTTTAAATCTCTCGAACTACTACCGACAACTCAACCCCTGCAGGCATAGTGAGTGCATAACAGTTTGGAGGTAGCGAGCCTCACAAAGTGCATGGAGGCTTACCCCAGCTATCCTCAGTGTTGGTTCTCGCTAGCGTTCACGTGTGATAAGGGATGGTGACACTCTGGAAATAGGGTTGGTATGGCGACAAAAACTTCATACACCTGGGTCGCCGTCATGCTTCAATTCACACCAACCGTACCCATTGTGCACGCCCTCGGCTCTCCCAACTCACTTAACAATTTAGTTGGAGAGCTATAAGATGTTCTCGACGTAAGGCACAACCTACACATGCTAGTGTGCGCAACTTGCAACGACTCAACGATAACAATCATACACATAGCACATATACAAGGGCATACACGAGAGTACGGAAGGTAAAGATGCAACAAGCTCTGCTTGCCTGATTCGGTTTGTTCCTGTTCTTGCGTCTGCTCGTGAGCCTGGAGGTCTCCTTCGTCGTATTCTAGTGCAAGCAAATGGAATATCGCAGATAAGCAACAATGCAATCAATGAATCCAGCATGTATGCATGAGTGTGAATGCAAGGATGGTATTGTTTAACAATATATCGACATTAGGGTTGATTGGTTGTCCTAAGCTATATGCATGCTCAGATTCATGAGATTACGACTTAGGGTTTTAGAGGTAATCACTTATGGTGAAGTGGCAATGAACATGCATGTTAATAATTGTTTAATATTCTGAACTAATTGACTAGCGCAACTGAAATCGAAGTTACGATCAATTAGTTATGCACTTGTTGAGTTAGGGTTTACGGGGTTCGACGAATAAAGGAGCTAATACCTAAGACCTATCATGCATGTATTCTTACTGGGATTTCAGTGGTTACATATCGTAGTATATCTCACAAGGATTCCAGAAAGGTATAATTTGTCGAGATTGGAGTTATGATGATGAAACTAGGGTTCACGGATCCTCGACACTAACTAATCTTCTACCCCAGATAATATACTGTGCATGTATCCAAACTTCATTTTTGTTTCAGCCATCTTGTAGAGTTTTTCATGAGGTTTCTAAATATATAAAAATATTTCAATTTGGAGTTGTGGTTTAAAAGTTATGGCCATTTGAATTTTAGTGCAAAATCTGCCCTAACAAACCCTAAACCTAATTGCTAAGTCTACCCGAAGGCTACCCCGATCCATTTGCAAATCCTAAACGCACCCGAGATTTCACCCGAGAACTCAGCCCACTAAACCACGTCAGCAGGGCCGGGGTCCACTTGTCACCGGGTCAGTCGCTCGGGAACGAATCAAACGACGCCACGCGTCGGGCCCTCTCTCTCTCTCTCACCCCTCCGCTCTCTCTCACTCGGGGCCGGCCGGAGCCGAGGTCCAGACGGCGGCGAGGTCACCGGAGACTCGCCGGAAACGGCTCGGGTACACGGTTCTAGTCGGGACAACGGGCAAAACGACCGGGAGCTCACCGTGGAGGCTATGCGCGCAACCGATGTTCTTGGGGGAGGCTGGAGGAGGCTGGCGCCGGTGAAGATGGTCGGAGTGGTTCGGGTCACCGGCGTCGGGGGTGTTCCGGGCGGAGATCTGCGAAAATAAGCGCACCGAGAGGTTCAGGAGGATGAATGGAGGCTCTGGAGCAAGAAGGTGGAACGGGAGAGGGACCAGAGCGTTGGGGAGTGCTCGTCGGGGTAGGGCGCCGGACTTGAAGACGACGCAGGCGGCTGTAGCTGCCTGGGCTCGGACCTGCAGAAAGGAGTGGAGGGAGAGGTGAAGAAGGTTAAGGGGATACGCTGGGGAAGAAAATCGGTTGCTATGGCTCACTGGATCTCGAGGAATTGCTCACCGGAGTTGAGCTCGGAGGTGGCCGGCGCTGGGGAAGATGAGGAATTAGGGCACCGGGAGAGGAGAGCGGTTCTAGGGTTTGGCGGAGAGGGAGAAGGGGAGAAGGGAAGTTGTCGGGAGGCCCTTTTTATGGGGCGGCGGGGCTTCAGACCGAGGGCGCCGGGGGTGGAGCACCGCCCACGCCGGCGAACGGGCGTCGGGGACGTGGCCGACGCGCCCCGACAGGTGGGCCCCGGGAGCGGCACAGAGAGGGGGAAGAGACTGACGGAGGGGGCCCGGTGGCAGTGGGAGGAGGCGCGCGCGCGGGAGGGCCGAGCGGGCTGAGGTAGCTGGGCCGACCGAGGGGAGGTTCCGGCCCAGAGGGAGTTAGGGTTCTTTTTGATTTTTCTTTTTATATTTTCCAGTTTTATTCCCCACGACATTTTATGTACAATTTCTTCTCCAATTAACTTGAAATTTTTACAGAAGCTTCATAATATTATTTGGGAGCTGTTGGGGGAGTTTGAATCCATTTGGGGAAGATTTGAATGGGTGTCCAGTTCAAATTGGAATTAGGGTTCGAATTAGGGTTTACACTGCGACTAGGATTTAAATTTTCCCAAAATTCATGAAAATTGACAAGGGGCTAGGGTTTTCACTTTCCAAGCTATTTGTGAAGTTTGGGGAGGTTTGGACTCATTAAGGTTGTTCTATCGACGAACCCTAATTTTGGCACCGTTAGGGTTTTAGGGTTAGGGACGGAGATTCTTTGAAGGGTTCGATGATTTCCACCACCCTTAACGACGATTTTGTTACTTCGAATACTTCAAATAAATTGATTGGTGTTTGTATGAATTTCCACCGAGGATGAGATATTAACATATTCTATAAATTACAGTTATACCCTTTTCGAGTTTAAATGAGGTAGTGCGGGGTGATGCCATGTATGCATGAATGCTTAATCGTTAAGTTTGGGGATTACACCTTTGCCACCACATCAACCAGCGGAGAGAAGGTCAAGATGCGCACGTCACCATCGAGCGCCAACGGGAGAAGCGACGTGAGGCAGGGGCTGTCGAGGGCCAGTCATCCTCTGGCCCCACTGCCAATCGTACGTGCTCTCCGGTGCGCGTCCGCACGCTGCCGGTCGGGAGGGTCGGCACCCCGCTTTACGGAGCGGGCTGTCAGGCTTTTACTCCTGACCTTCACCGCGTCAGCTGGCTGGAGAAATTCTGGCCTGACCTGCCGCAAAAGTACGATGGCTCTTTCCACCTGGAAGAGTTCCTCTAGATCTACACCTACCTCACCATCAAGATGCCCGGGCCCAACGGCATGATCACAGTGCCGGCCGACCTCCAGGGCTCCATCCTCTGCGCCGAGCAGCTGTTTTCGGCCGCCTTTGCTGCGGCCGAAGATGTCGGTGAGCGCCCCGAATCCTCGGGCCCGCCCCCAACCAAGCTCAAGATCGCTGCAAACGACTCCGTCCCCATCAAGGAAGTGGTCCTGGGTGAAGACGCGTCCAGGACCGTCAAGATCGGCGGCCGCCTGGCCGCCAAATAGGAAAGCACGCTCATCGCCTTCCTCTGGGTGAATGTCGATGTGTTTGCTTGGCAACCGTCAGATATGCCCGGGGTCCCTAGGGAGGTGATCGAGCACCGCCTCGCCGTGCGTTCCGACGCATGGCTCGTTCGGCAGAAGGTGCGCCGTCAAGCACCAGAAAGACAGGAGTTCATCCGGGCGAAAGTTGGCAAGCTCCTTGCTGCTGGCTTCATCCATGAAGTCCTCCACCCGGATTGGCTCGCCAACCCCGTCGTCGTGCCAAAGGCCAACGGCAAGTTGAGGATGTGCGTGGATTATACCAACCTCAACAAGGCATGTCCAAAAGATCCTTTCCCTTTACCTCGCATTGATCAAATAGTCAATTCCACTGCGGGATGCGACCTTTTGTGCTTTTTAGATGCATATTCTGGCTATCACCAGATTAGTATGTCGGTAAAGGATGTGTAAAAAACTTCTTTTCTGTGG